>JACGCK010000146.1:0-113896 GCA_014925825.1 Pholiota molesta | reverse complement strand
TATGCATTTCATTCTGATGCCATAGAATCTCATATGCATTTCATTCTGCTGCCACAAAATCTCATATCGGGATTTGCATCTCAATGTCATGCCACGAAATCTCATATGCATTTCATTCTGATGCCATAGAATCTCATAACCATGTCAATCCCATGCCACAAATCTCATATCGGGATTTGCGTCTCAATTATTTGGCATAGAATCTCATATGCATTTCATTCTGATGCTACAAAATCTCATAAACATCTCAATTCCATGCCACAAAATCTCATATGGGGATTTGCGTCTCAATGTTATGCCACAGAATCTTATACACATTTCTTTCTGATGCCACAAAATCTCATATCGGGATTTGCGTCTCAATTATTTGGCATAGAATCTCATACATATTTCATTTTGATGCTACAAAATCTCATAAACATCTCAATCCCATGCCACAAAATCTCATATCGGGATTTGCGTCTCAATGTCATGCCATAGAATCTTATACACATCTCTTTCTGATGCCATAAAATCTCATAACCATGTCAATCCATGCCACAAAATCTCATATCGGGATTTGCGTCTCAATGTCATGCCACGAAATCTCATATGCATTTCATTCTGCTGCCACAAAATCTCATAAACATCTCAATCCCATGCCACAAAATCTCATAACCACATCAATACTATGCCACAAAATCTCATAAGCATGTCAATGACATGCCACAAAATCTCATAACCATGTCAATCCCTTGCCACAAAATCTCATATCGGGATTTGCGTCTCAATTTTTGGCATAGAATCTCGTAATTATTTAAGCTTAAAACTGCACATCTTGTACCTTACTCCATGTCTGAATTCAAGGGACTTGGTACCTCCAGATTCTCTCCATCACTATCAGACTCACTGTCAGTGTTATCACCATTATTCAATGATGTGATATGCCCATCTTTTGCCACTGAAGACCTGACAACCAAGTAAGGTTTCCCCCACAGTGGAATGGAACCATACTTTTGAAAAATATGCATCCAATGTGTTCCACAGCCCTCCGCCATTTGCTTGCATATGAATGCCTGCTTGAAGGCATACGCAGCACCCCACTTTCAAGCTTTGAATCTGTGAATTGTCGTTGGTCGGCCTGCTCCTCCCACCATGCTGCCTTCCATTCCAGAAATGAAAGGACTCGCCGCATTTTCCCGAACGATCAGCTCTTCTTTCTTTCCATCGAATTCCACGTGCTCGTATTTGGGCCCATTCAACTCTTAAAGTCTCATTGAATTCCTCTTCAGACTGGTTTTCATCTACTCTCTCGCGAGGTGATCGCTGCACTAGCCAAATCCATGAGGGTTCATATCGGCCCTTTGAGCTCTGTGTATCATCGGCGTTGTCAGGATCACGACCAGGGCCACGTATATCTTTGGGATGTAGTTCCTTAAGACGCTCCACCCACGCTCCGTTTGGATCGAGTTTGCTTAAAGCATGGTATGCAATGTGATAGCGGTGAGCTGCACGCTGTAGCTTCTGATTTATGCGCGTATAGAGGTCGAAAAGCTTCGTATTTGGCCGATTTCCTGTACCCGACACGTTCAATTTCTTGAAATCCCACAGGCCTTGAATAATTCTTCGCTGTCGGCGGATGTCAGCCAGAGCATCATCAGCTTGAGGTTCGCGCAGACGGCGTTCCATTTCACATATTTCCTTCAATTCTGGGAGAGCGCGCGCCTCGGGAGGGAGTGAAGATGGAAAACGAAGCGCCATAGACTCGGGGTTGGCATAGCGGTTTTCTCCGTTTGTCTGAATTATTGACGCAGTGCAGGGAATATAAGCCATTTGGACAAGCTGCCAGCTTTGGATTTGCCGTATGAGTGAGGTTTTCTTTTCTTCAAGTTCAGCGAGCTTGCTCGTTGGGTTCCGCTCTGTAATTTCTTTTTTCAGAGCAAATCTATGCATTCAGCCATGTTAGAGATGAAATCGACAATGTGGCGGATATAGAACGCACTGCTGATCCTCAATATCAAAGCCAATGTTGAAGAAACCGAGCATTGTGACTTCGTGTTGCGGTGTATGCCCAGAGGCGATACGAAAACCTTCTTCTTTGGCCAATTCCAAACGTACATCATTTAGAGTGGTTGCTGAATAGAATTCATGATTAACGGCCTAGCAGCACACCCTTGAATAAGATACTTACTTCTGACATTATCTGTATAAGGATTCGGGGCCTTGGGATTATTTTCCCATAGCTCAATCATTCTTTCCCACTTCTTTGTCGTCATAGCAGGGAGTGAAGAAGAGAACTGCTGAAAAACAGTCTGCTGCTTTGCACTCATGGCAGTTGCTTCTTCAAATCGTCTCGCAAGAAACGCCTCTAAATTGGATAAAACGTTAGAAATAATCAACGTTGAAGAGAGTTTGAATGCATTATCACTCACTGAACCCGACGATTTTACGAAAGTTCCATCCGTTCCAGTGGTCGTTAAGCGTATCATGTCGAGCGGCTGGTCCCATTTCCTTCACACTCGGAACGAGAGGATTGGCATGCGACCAGCTAATTTCAACCTCTTCTCCGCATGTCCTTCCAGCACCCTTCGTATACCCAAGAGAAAACCCATCCCGGCACTTCTGGCCATGTCCGTTTATATGCCAGCTAGGTATCGCAACGTCAATCTTGGTTTCAGGGGGAATCCGCATATGCTCTGGAAATGCCTGCATACGCGACCTGAAATTTTTCGACCACTGACACGCGATATCATATGTTATGAGTACGCGCGGCAGAGCGATGCCAATGAGGGCCGTCAGTATGATATAGTCCATGTTGCAGTATCTTTAAAGAATATCCAAGTCAGCTTCACAGCATGTGTATGAGGGCTTTAATTTTACGCACTTTTCGCCTTTCTGAAGGTCACCGGCGCTTCGTACGAGGCCGTGCCTTGAACAAATAGCTATTCCATTGCCTGAAGACGCATATCCTGGAATGCCGCGGGTAGCCGCTTTTGCGAGGGCATCATGCTCCGATTCACAATCGTTGACCTGGAGGATGTAAAAGAATTGAGATGTGAAAGATGGATTACAATGTGAACGTACTTCAGGATGATCAACATAATTGGAGAGAAACTTTTGGTAGGCCAATTCTTCGACGTAGACGCCCCACCCTGGCATGAGTTCGACGTCTTTGAGGCCACGCTCCTTTCCTTTGAGCTTGAAATTCGCGTCAACCGAGATATAAAGGATGTATAAAAACCTTCAATGTTTTCAGCACTTCGCTTAAATGCTGATAATCAAAGAGAACGCACAAAAGGGGCCCTGCCAAAGCCCAGTTTGGCGGAAGGTTTCGTCCAGGATGCGGACAAGCTGGGCATTCAACGATTAAGGCTCTTGGGGTAGCATCTACGCCGGCTGGATCGTGGCCCCGCCCAGCGCGTTTGAGGGCCATGAGATTCCTCCAAATCCTAAAAGCACGACTGAGTTCTTTATAACGATCCTAGTGAAATGAATTAGTCAACGTTCAGGCGTTTAATTTTATTGGACGCACGATCGAATGACCACCCCAGACACCTGCGTTATCCGTCTTTCGTGTAAGGAGGTAATAAAAATCATAGAGATTCCCTTTGCCTTGAAGGGTATGTTCATGAAACGTATTGAGACAGTCGAAGGTGAATGCGGTATTCGGGCGTGAAAAGGTAGCTGGAAACCAACCAGCCCTTAAAAGCTGTGTTTGTCGGTCTGGAAGGTTGTCTATGGGGCAGCTGCAGTAGTCGATGCTGATAGGATGGATGCCGGACATGTCGAAAACCATGAAGTTTGGAGGGCCTGAGGAGGGACAAGGGCAGGATTCACCTCCATGGCCGAGTTGGATTCGCAGACCAAGAGCTTGCAAGGTCTCCTTGCGGAAAAATTGGCCGGTCCACCGCTAGAAAAAGTATGTGATGAGCATTCGAGGCGTCGCGTCGCTTGTCTTAAAGCTTACCTCAACCCTGTGCAAAGGTGCCTCCCTGTGCGTTTGTACCATACACACATTGCAACGGAGACGACCGCCACCAAAACAGTCCTTACATCTGACCATCCCCACCACATTTTTGCAGATAGCGCATGAATCGTCCTCAAGTGAACCACCGAGACCGTCATGCCTGAGAAGTTCGTCAAGGGTGTCACTCCGGAACGCGAGCCATTGATGAAGCTTTGACTGCAGGGCGTGGTAGTAGAACCGTTACCAGTACTCCAAAGAATGAATTGGACAAAGAAACCTACCTGGGTGTTATTATCCCGAGATCGTTTCGCTTTCGAAGCCACGGACTTGGAGTTATCGTCCAGAACCGCAGTATCTGCATTGAAGTGAGAGCTTTCGCCGAAGTCGGGGGCGTCGAAAGCAGCGTATAGAAAGCTAGCCCTATCGGATTGGCTAGTATCCAAAGGGCCCCAAAGGTGCTGTCTGGTGTTCGGGTTCGGGTTTGAAGCTTGTGCGATCCCAGCAGCCGTCCAGGGCCTTGACGAGGTATGGCAATGGTAGTGACACGGCTAGCGCGAGTGGGCCGCGGCACATCTGCACCTGCACGACTGGTAGTCGGTCGACGTCGTTTTGTGGATGGTTGACTTTGGGGGGGACTTATGCCATCAGCGCCGTCGTCTTTGCGCTTGGCCATACAGGCGTGTGCTGGCAGGTGAAAGAGATGCAAAAGCATGTTATCAGACGAGTTATGAGTGAGTTATGAGTGAGCAAGGCAAAGATCTGATGCCCACTGCGAGATTAACTAAATCAAGCCATTCATATGCTATATCGGGCATCTCAGTTGGAGGATATGGAATGAAGGTGCACTGAGCCCTGATTTCATTGACAAGAGGACAACAAAGTTATATATCTTGAGATCAAAGGCTTCAGCAAACTTATTCATGCGAGCACGACTGCGCAGTTTGAACTCACATGTACTACTTCAAGAACAGGCCGCCTTGTTTTTGAGAATTTTATCTACAGTCCAAAAGAGCGAAAGCCCTAAGGCGCATCGCTCCCTGTTTTTTTCCTCCTCCTTTATCCAGCCCTCGTCGTCCAATGTGCACTCAAATTCTGGGGTCAGCTGGAACCCTTGCTCAACCCAGCGGAAGAGACCGCCCGGACTGTACTGCGTAAAGGAGCACCGAGTTTCACGCCGACCGATGGGAGTATTTGAATGCTCGATCGCCGACGATGGAATCAAGATAGTGGAGCCTGGAGGGAACTCGATAACGAGCATGAGATCCCAGAGCACCAGATGCCCGCCTTGGGTGGGGTCAAAGTCGCCAAGTGCTGTTATGCTGCACAAGCCAAACGGAAGGTTCCCAAAATCGCGATGTCGCTTACAGATGGTCTTTGGACCGAAGTTGACGGCAAATGTCGGCCATACATTGTTGGGCCAGTTCCGGCGCAGGGTGCAGTCGTGGTTTAGGAGATCTCGGAAGTGGCTGTCGCAGTAGTCGTAGAGATCAGGAGCCCAAGTCGCAAACGCTCCGTTCGCCAATCCGGCCATTCGTCCAACATCCGCGTTGGCAACGAGTTCCAGCAGAGCCTCCTTGTTTTTTCCGTAGTGGTATAAATTGCCTGGGTGCTGCGTAAACTGTGAGTATAGAAGAAACGCGCGGATTTTCGGACGTACCCCTCCCCTGGACCTTGCGAAATACCCCAGCTCAACGCAGGAAGTCGCCCCGACGATGTTCTTGACTTTGGGGGAACGCGCATCTCTTGGCCAAGGCCGAATAGTTTCAAACGCGCGTTGATGGTTTGTCCCAAGAGGGTTGTCGGCCTGCCGACGATACCCCAATAACGCGGGATGACGCTCAATATGGTCGTGAATTCTAGCAGTGGTTGCCAATGCAGCGCTTAGAAGGGCTAATAAAATAATCACTTGCCATCCCATTTCACCAACGTAAGCCAAATTTCTCCACCAGTTCCTTTGCGGTGTGACTCTTCCCGATTTCCTGGCAGAGAAGTGAACCCTCGCAATGTAGAAGGAATTTTGCTGTATCGTAGTTTGTTTTGAGCTCATCTGCGGGCGCGACAACTTGTCCAAATTCTCGTCGCGCACCGTATGGCTCGCGGCGAACTTCCTCTCGATCCTTGCGCCGCTTCTTGCTCCTGTTCGCATGTCCGCGCCGCTTGTTCTCTTAGCCTTGCTATTCATGCGCTATTTCGCGCCGCGTTGTTGACGATTGAGGAGCAGTGAAGCGGAGATGCGGTATCGTGGGTGTAGGTTCCGCACGAGATTCAACTTCGGCCGTCGTAGATGATGCGACATCGATGGGCGTAGGTTCCATATGCATCCAACCTCAGCCGTGATAGATTCCGCGCGGCGCTTGGAGTAGGGAACCTGGGACGAGCTGGCGATGCGGATCTGGAAGACGGCGCCGAAGATGGGGGAAGAGAGCGCATGTCGAGGAGAAGTGAGAGGTGAATTCCAAAGAAAGTTGAAGCTCTAAAGGAGCTTATCCGGCAGGGTGCGATCGGTTGGGCCGACGTCGGAAAGCGAGTACTCATACTCCTTTGAGATGCTGTCCCTGAGACTGTGCTCGAACACAAATCCAGAGTCAAAAGAAATAGCTGGTCCCACCGGGGCAGACTCCCTAAATGAAACAGTCGCTTAACGTTAGCCGATCACTGGATAAGATCTGGGCGTTTAGATGTAGACTGAAGAATCGGCGCGCGCATCGGCTGAGAATTCCCGTGGCTTCGAGTATCAGAGCGTCTGCGCACGCCAAAAAAAATCGAGCAAGCTCGGGAAAGAAGAAAGACCAAGCGCATCTGCTGAGAGCTTCTCAGAGCATCTGCGCCTGCCAAGGAGGAGGGAAGACAAGGAATAAGTGAAATGGCTTGCCTGGTTCTCGAGCCCATTTTTCGCGGGATTCAATACAAGAGATACTGGCGCGGTGTGAATATGGATAGATGGACTTGGGCGGAATGAAGCGAACTTGAAGTAGTTCACTGATAAACTTCGTTGATCTCAAGTTGAAATATCACCTGACAGCGTTCGCGCGGCACGTGCTCGCCGCACTTGGGAAGTCGCGCTCCGAACTGGGCATTCAAGTGCGCTTCTTTATGAATTCGTATGGCAAACGTCGGCTTCAATGAAAAAATGTGGAAAGCATTAATATTCATGCTTTATATAACAATTTGTAATATTTTTTATACCTCCGTTTCTTTGAATCGCCGACACCACGTCAGCAACTGAACTTGAACCTCCCTCGACGCTCGTCAACTTCTCGTTCACTTTGTCCTTCAACGCGTACCTTAATAACTTAAAGATAGCGCCTAATTCCTCACGGCAATGACTCGCCAACATTGGACGACGAAATCCCAGCGACAGTGGCTGCTGGACAAGTTCCCAGAGTTTGTTAAAGCTCGTGAAAGCGGCACTACGGCGAAGAAGTTCTTTCCGAAGGTCTTTACAGAATGGAGGGACGCATTCCCAATCGACGCGCCCACTCCAAAAGAGCTTGCTGAAGCTGTGAATATGTCCGACGCTGTCAAGAAGAAGCGAGCCGAAAAGTATAAAGTAAGTTCTTGCTTGAATTACTGTGATTTAAACACCTATGCTCACCTCATATCTCAGCAAATCAAGGCATGGTTCCACAACACCAACAGAGGAATAGCGACCGCTGGAATTGATACAAGTCGGGGTATCCTTAAAATCAAACGGAAGTCAAAGCGCCCGCAAGAATGGCAAATATATCAACGACTTACCTACAAGGACCATTGGAAACCGATTATCGACAAGGAGTGGCAAAAGTTTCGGGACGAGTGGGAGGAGAAGAATGGTTCCGAATCGAAGCCGCCTCATTCACGGTTTGCTTTCATGAACGTGTTCCTCAAGACAAAATATGCCGAAGAAACGGATGAGATGAAGGAGCGTGTTCAGGAGCTCCGCGACCAGCCGGGTTCTGGAGAAGAAGATGACGCCGAAGACGACAACAGCGCTAACAAGCGGAACAAAAATTTTCAGCAGTACGTGCGTTGCTATTGGCGTGACAATGGCTGCTCACCACTTTATAGGGCTATCCACAAACTTCCTCGTACCATGCTAGCCATGGCGGAGTCTCTTGCAAAACAGACGGGGTGGAGTATCTCAATTCTTGCAGGGGGTCCTGAGCCTCATCAAGGTGGTGAGATTAAAGCATTTATGTGAGTCATCATTTCATACCTCCGTGATACTCGCGTGGCAATGGCTCACATGAATTGTTCGTCGTATTTCAGGATCCACTCTGGAACAACTCCAGAAGGCGACGATTTCTCACAGTTTCTGGGCGAGGACGAATACAACGAACACATCGCCGCACCTTTCGACGACTTCCTACATGCAGCGTTTCGTAAGTGGTTCCCTTTGCTGGCGTAGTAACAACGAACTCTAACCTGAATGCACCGGTTGCAGCGGAAGATGTTTGTGATTCGCGCGCACTTGTTCCAGAGGATGAGGATGAGGAAGCCGAACAAAGAAGCCGACAGAAGAAAGGCAAGAAAGCCAAGAAAGGGAAGGAGCTGGAAAGCGACGAGGAAGAGGACGACGGTGAGGAAGAGGACGACGACGATGAGAAACAGCAGGACAACGGTGAGGAAGAGCAGGACGACGGCGAGGATATGGAGGTTGATCAGCTAGACGGCGAAGACGATGGAGACGACGATGACGAAGGTGGTGAAGAGGTTGCCGTCAAGAAGGTCCGGAAGCACGGGGGTAAAAGCGAGTATGAGCTTCGTAAGGAGGAAAACATCAGAAAGAATAAGGCATTATTGAAGCAGTTGGAGGTTCAATACCCCATCGAAAGGGACGAGAAAGCTCCGCCACCTAAGACTGCTTCTAAGGCGCCTAAACCCACTACTGCCGCGAAGGGCAAGAAGAAAGAGAAGACACCGCCGCAGCCAACAAGATCGTCACAAGGAAGAAAGGGACTACTAGGTAAGTGTCAGCTTGATAATACTTGTGAATACTGCTCATAGAGGTTGATTCCGTAGCTCTAAGCCTATCAGCCGCGCGGTGTTGACAGTGCAACACGACCACGCCGAAGGTGCGGCCGCCTCGAAGCC
Organism: Pholiota molesta; assembly: GCA_014925825.1. Taxonomy (NCBI): domain Eukaryota; kingdom Fungi; phylum Basidiomycota; class Agaricomycetes; order Agaricales; family Strophariaceae; genus Pholiota; species Pholiota molesta. The sequence goes on along the minus strand of JACGCK010000146.1, from coordinate 104,877 downwards.
TCCCCAGCGATGACGACTCGGACTCTACGGCCCGGAACCAAGAACATAGCGGCTACAAGATCGTCAACAAGGAAGAAAGGAACTACTAGGTAAGTGCTAGTCTTGATAATACTTGTGGATTCTGGAATACTGCTCACTAGAGGTTGGATTTCGTAGCTCTAAGCCTAATCAGGCCACCGCCGCGGTTGACAGTGCAACGACGACCAACGCCCAAGTGCAGCCAGCCTAGAAGCCGCGCCGATGGACATCGCGCCCGATGGTGCGGTCACGACGACCAACGCCCAGGTGCACCCAGCCTCGAAGCCGTGCCGATGGACATCGCGTCGAATGGTGAAGTCGACAACGCCCAAGTGGGCCCAGCCTCAAAGCCCCGGTGATTGAAACGACGACCAATGCCCAAGGTGCGGCCAGCCTCGAAGCCCCAGCCGATGGTGCGCCAGTCGACGATACGGTGGACAATGACAACACCGGGAGCTCGAACCTCCGTCATGCGCCAGCCAACTCCTGCTCGCACGTCCGATGATAGCGAAGCAGCTGGCATGAACAAGAACAAGCTACAGCGCCGCAAGTTACTGTCTGGTCCCAATTCAGAGATCGACATGGACACACTCCCAGCATGGTTGACTCACACAGGCATGGTTGACTACCTATACAACGTCTCAAACGACAAACGTTGGAGACGTCTTCTTTACCTGTTTTACAGATTTGAGAAGGCGAATCCACCTACAGGGTCAGTGCTCATACTGTTCTTTGTAGCCTTGTTCCTTAGCTGATTTTCTCATAGAACATACCAAATACGTCTCGCCCTGATGAGGTTGTGACTTGGATCAGAAGCAAACGCAAGAATTCTGCTCCTAACATTGTTGACATCGAGGCCTTTGCAGAGTCCTACCTCACATGGTGGTTATCTCTACAGCCTGAGTGGAGAACTGGTAACTCAGACGTTGGTGGATTCAAATCGATCGAATCCGTTTCCTTGATGGTAGAGGCACCAGGTGATGAAGAGTGGCAGATTTGTGCAAAGGTGGATCAGCCGGTATTTATACGTTGTGGTCGCGCTTTCATGGTGGCTTCTGAAGGAAGGCCTGTCTGCTCGAGTGCTCATGGCCTTAGAGGATATCAAATGGGTTGTCGGTGAGATGGTTATATTAATTGAGAACGATCAATCCAAGAAGAGAGGCCGCAAAGATGATACTGAAGTCCGTGAAGGATCAAAGAGGTATGTTCTTACAATTTTATTGTGATTCTGGATGATTATACTAATGGTGACAATTCTGAATTAGACTACGCAAATAAGCTTGAAATACAACATGGATACTCATCAACCATCCCAGCTCTGCTTCAGATGATGGGCTAGGGGGACATTCTGCATATGTGCTTCGGTATCTCATTGAAATACTTATAAGATTCTGTAGTATTCAATTGATATACTATTGAGATTTTGTGGTAATTAAGAACGATATGAACTTCTTTATGAGCTTCCAGTGGCATAGCATTGAGATACCTATGAGATTTTGTGGCATGTCATTGACATGCTTATGAGATTTTGTGGCATAGTATTGATGTGGTTATGAGATTTTGTGGCATGGGATTGAGATGTTTATGAGATTTTGTGGCAGCAGAATGAAATGCATATGAGATTTCGTGGCATGACATTGAGACGCAAATCCCGATATGAGATTTTGTGGCATGGGATTGACATGGTTATGAGATTTTATGGCATCAGAAAGAGATGTGTATAAGATTCTATGGCATGACATTGAGACGCAAATCCCGATATGAGATTTTGTGGCATGGGATTGAGATGTTTATGAGATTTTGTAGCATCAAAATGAAATATGTATGAGATTCTATGCCAAATAATTGAGACGCAAATCCCGATATGAGATTTTGTGGCATCAGAAAGAAATGTGTATAAGATTCTGTGGCATAACATTGAGACGCAATCCCCATATGAGATTTTGTGGCATGGAATTGAGATGTTTATGAGATTTTGTAGCATCAGAATGAAATGCATATGAGATTCTATGCCAAATAATTGAGACGCAAATCCCGATATGAGATTTTGTGGCATGGGATTGACATGGTTATGAGATTCTATGCATCAGAATGAAATGCATATGAGATTTCGTGGCATGACATTGAGATGCAAATCCCGATATGAGATTTTGTGGCAGCAGAATGAAATGCATATGAGATTCTATGGCATCAGATGAAATGCATATGAGATTTTGTGGCAGCAGAATGAAATGCGTATGAGATTTTGTGGCAGCAGAATGAAATGCATATGAGATTTTGTGGCAGCGAATGAAATGCGTATGAGATTTTGTGGCAGCAGAATGAAATGCATATGAGATTTCGTGGCATGACATTGAGATGCAAATCCCGATATGAGATTTTGTGGCAGCAGAATGAAATGCATATGAGATTCTATGGCATCAGAATGAAATGCATATGAGATTTTGTGGCAGCAGAATGAAATGCATATGAGTTCTATGCATCAGAATGAAATGCGTATGAATTTTGTGGCAGCAGAATGAAATGCTTATGAGATTTTGTGGCATAGTATTGATGTGGTTATGAGATTTGTGGCATGGGATTGAGATGTTTATGAGATTTTGTGGCAGCAGAATGAAATGCATATGAGATTTCGTGGCATGACATTGAGACGCAAATCCCCATATGAGATTTTGTGGCATCAGAATGAAATATGTATGAGATTTTGTGGCAGCTGAATGAAATACTTATGAAATACTATGGCATCAGAATGAATGGTTATGAGAATTTGTGCCATTGAATAAGATGCAAATCTATTTATGAGATTCTGTGGTATCAGATTGAAATAGAATGAAATTTTGTGGTATTTGAAAGAGACAACAATTTAAATATTGAGATATTAAGGCATATTAATCAGACACCTATGATATTCCATGGTATCTCATTGAGATATATATGATAGACTATGGTAACCTAATGAGACATGTATTTAGCAATGAGATAACACAGCAAGACTATCAAACAGTAATGAAATAGCCCTAGACAACCTAATGAAATGCCCTCAAAAGTTGCCTACAAGTTATGAATAATGATAGGCATAAATGAAAGAAAACAGCTGTGGCAATTATTATGAAAGCCATCTGATAAAAAACACTGGCACTGTGGAGATCGTCCCCATGGCAAATGCCACAAAGATATGATAGAAGTGGTGCCCACCAGTCTTCAACAGAGCGCACGGTCATAAGCATCTCGGTGATCGACGATTGCATGGCGGCGATAGGGCGAATAGCAGGTTAAGAGCGGCGAGGAAGAAAGCGAGGGAAGAAAGCGAGATGGGGGGAGCCTGTGAGGACGGCCCTCCTCTTTTTATTTTCTTCAGGAGTCCACAGCGTTTCGGAGATCCGCCACACGTGTATACGTACGGCACTGCCCCGTTCTCGTCATCAGCAGGCCATCGAACAATCCCCAGAAGCTTATCGGACGCCTAGTGCACTTGTTGTCCTCGCCGCGATCGCATGTACCGTCCTGCAACCGGCCCGGCACGACCCGGATCTGATCGATCTGCGATCTGTACGAGAGCAGCGTTCATCATTACGCAGACGAGTCTGTTCCACGCCTCGCTCTCTCGTGCGCGCTGCTTCACTACCCTGCGTTTTACGTCAGGATACGAGCGCCCAACCTCCGGCAGAACATCGCCCAGCCAGAAGCCTCAAGTGATTGACATACCACGAGATCGGAGAATTCCGACGAAAGAAGACTTTGCGAGGAGATCCACGTCGGCGACTCGGCTGACTGCGGACAGTCAGAAGCTCAGTAAGGAGGAGATGATGCGCCCCGCATCTCTATACCCCCTGAAAACCGCTCAAGACGGATGCGCACGGCCACGTGTGTACCGCACTCGCCACACGCCTCGGGCGCACGCGCACGCGCTCATACACCACGCATCATCACCAAGTCCGGGTCGCGGCCGTACCACGTGACCAAGCACACGCACTCGCACGGCAACGCTCGAACACGCACGTCGCCGTCCATACGCACACGCTCATCGCCCCGCACGCAAGAACACCTGGCATCGTCTCCCGACGCAGCATATGGACTGACAAGGTCTGGATCGTTCTCGCTCGCACCTTTGCGCTCTGTCGCCCACTTCTCTTATTCCCCGGTGCTTTTATTTCATATGTTTCCATCGGCGCGTCTCACCGCGCTCGCTACCATCTTTGTCCTCGAGGCGTCTCATTAAGTTAGCTCCGTACAGACAGTTACTTCTTAGTATTTAAACCATGTAATTCCCACAAATAACATACTTTTGCTTCCCCCCACGGAATACAGATTTCATTGTACCTCGTAAAAACTGCTGCGTTCGCCTGCGTGTACTTTCGTAACTGCGTCTTCGCAACTCGCTCACTTCGCCGCGCCGCGTACTACTCGTTTCTAACTCGTCTCACCGCGTCACGTCCTCCATTACTCGCCTGCCCCGTGCTCGCTCGCCCGCTAGTCGCACCGTGCTTGCGCGCTCGTCGCCGCTCCCCCGACTCCCCACACTCATCTTACGAGCACCCTCGCATTTCATCCTTAGACCGACCTTGACTGAGAAGGATAACAAGAACCCAAACTCGCACTACTTGCCACTCACGCCGTGTCATTGTTAGGTGTTTGTTTTTCTTTCTTTCACTTTACACACTATATACGACGAAAGGCACATCAACGGATCTCGGCGAACTCCACTGGCTGCTCGGAATCGAGGTTCGCAGAGTGCGCGAGGAGCGGCGCTTGCTTCTCTCGCAGCAATCCTACATCGAATCTATCATCCGTTGATATGGCTTTCAGGATCTGAAGCCTGTTTCTATTCCCATGGACCCCAACGTCCGCCTTACGTCCTCCCAGTCCCCTTCGACGACACAAGAATACGCCCGTATGCGAGACACCCCGTATCATGAATCGGTTGGCTCGTTGATGTACGCCGCGCTCGGCACGCGCCCAGACATAGCGTACGCGGTGCAGAGCGTGTCGCGCTTCTCGTCAAAGCCTGGCGCCGAGCACTGGGACGCCGTGAAGAGGATTTTCCGGTACTTGAAGGGCTCGCAGGAGCTGTGGTTGGGATATGGCGGCGTAGGAAAAGAATTGGTGGGATATGCCGACGCGGATGGAAGCATGGCGGAAGATAGGCACGCTATCAGCGGATATGCATTTATTCTGAACGGTGGCGCCGTATCGTGGAGCGCGAAGCGCCAGGAGATCGTTTCGCTGTCGACCACGGAGTCCGAGTACGTTGCGGCAATGCACGCGGCGAAAGAAGCGCTCTGGCTTCGATCGCTTCTGACCGAGGTGTTCTCGACGACGCTCGACACGACGACGCTGTTTTCAGACAATCAGTCCGCCATCGCACTCACCAAGGACCACCAGTATCACGCCCGCACCAAGCACATCGACACGCGCTTTCACTTCATCCGCTGGATCGTCGAAAACGGCTCGATATGCCTCGTTTATTGCCCAACCGACGACATGGTCGCAGACGCGCTCACGAAAGCTCTCCCCTCGCCGAAAGTCAAACACTTTGCCGCGGAATTGGGACTCGCGTCGGTTTGAGGGGGAGTGTTGGAATAATGCGCGCAACGCGCGTGCGGTGTGCGTGTACGGTCCAAAGTCAAACGCGCCGCAAGCTCGTTTCCATATGGTATTAGTATGCAATATTGAACTTCGTTTCTATCGTTTCGTGCGCATTCGTTGAACGAATGCGCCATGTGTTTACTTTCTTTTGTCTCGTTCTTATCCCTTTTGGTACGATGGAGCTTTTCACGGATTCTCTAGATATACGGCGTAGTTACGTTTTTGTGCACCTCAGTTGTTTGCCCCCCAAACCAACTGAGGTGAGCTTTATTCTATTGACATTTATCTACCTTTTCTTACAACGTTTGTAGCTTGATATTCTTACAGGTACATACACTGAATATTAGTTGTTTGCCCCCCAAACCAACTGAGCTTGATATTCTTACATACCACTACCTTTCCTTGCCATTGATGAGATACCACTGATGCTTGAGATGAGTTTGAAAGTGTTTTCAGTACTGTGTGGACGAAAACTTTGACGGAATGCTTCTCGCGCACGGACCTGTCGATGACGACAAAGTTAAAAGTGTAGTTCTCGAAAAAACTTGTATACTCTAATCAACTCAAAATGCAAAATAAATCACTTTTTGTATACCCAAGTTTGACACTTTTTTTCACCTCTAAGGTGTTTTTTCACGAAGTCCCCTCCTCTGAATTTGGCGGGCTCTGCCAAAACAGGCCCGAGACAGCCCAGCCGGCTGCGCCTGTTGTCGAGTTTACTCTCACAACTCACGTGTCTCTCACGTGTGCGCAGCCGGATGGGGACGAGCCTAGGTGCAGCGCGACCAAACAAGCAACGGCATGCACGCTGCGGCACATGAGCTGCAATAACGTGTCATGTGTGCTTGTAAACGGTCATCATCCATCGGTTGTGTGGCTCAGTGGTTAACACGTCGCTCTTATCAGTGCGCGGGCGCATTGGTTCGATTCCCGTCGCGTGCATTGCATTTTTACTTGTAAATTCAATTACTGGGCCTATTTCAGGCCATTCCGGCCCATTCCGCCGGAATATTCCACCTTCAATCCGCCCAAAAGGCGGTCTGGAATTGGAATTGGCACGGAATGAGGCCGGAATGGGCGCGGAATATAGCACTAAAAGTGTATGGGACTTGGGGCAATGGGAAAATGGGGTATATTCCGGATGGATTCCGTGGACATTCCATGGAATCCGGCGGAATCCGGCGGATTCCATACGGAATTCCAGGCTTAGTGTAAAGACCTCCCATGTGCAGGCTCCTAAAACCATCCTCTCGTATCGAGAGTTTCATCCCAGGAGGAAGTAGTTGTACATATTTAATCCAGAAGATTGTTGCCATCAGAACACAAACAAATAAACCTTACAACACTGAACTCTCGATAGAGAGGCTGGCACAATTGGCATCGCCGAGATGCCCGAGGCTGTGACTTGCGTTACTGTCACTGGTCAGGTGCTCAGCCGCGTTACTGCCCCAACGTCACTCTGCGCAGCGCACCTTGAGCGCGCCCTCATGTCCTTTGCTGTCTTTCCGCGCAATGTAGTCGAAATGTAGGTTTAAGTATTTGCAATGATTTCTTGCCCAGGTCTTACTTTTAAATCTAACTCAGGCCATACAATTTCTTTGTTCAATGGTAACATACAACCAATTTAATAGGAAGTTTAATCATCTGTTGAGAAGGAACGCGCAACATTCGCTGAGAGATCGGTCAATGTTGATGTGGGCCCCAGTCTCGGTGGACAGCGCAATAGAGTGGCAGCTCTTTTTCAGCGAGTTTCTTCAGCTTTCCTACAATGAAGTATATCATTCATCCCTCAATACCGCAGACCAACAGCACTGAGATTTTGATTGCCCAATTAATGATTGTTTTGCATGCTCCTTCATCTTTGAGGAATTTTTGGAGGAATGGGGTAAGGTTTTGTACAATGTAAACTGTGGCAGCATGGTCTTTGTACGTTGGATGCATCAAAATTGTGAGAAGTCTTTGAGGGAGATTTTGGGGAGATTTCACTAACATTTAGTGCTCAGAGGACATTTTGGACAGCAATGTGATTGGGAGAAATTATTGAGTACTTTTACCTTACAAAAACTGTTAGAATACAATGTATATTTCATTCAGAAAACTATGTAATGCCCTCGCAACTGCAAAGGCCACTCCTGCAAAACACAAGGGCAGCTGTGACCATTTGTGACTGCTGAGCACATGTTTCGTGCATGACGTGCACATGATGCTTTGTGACAGCCTCGGGCGTCTCGGCGATGCCAATTGTGCCAGCCTCTCTATCGAGAGTTCAGTGTTGTAAGGTTTATTTGTTTGTGTTCTGATGGCAACAATCTTCTGGATTAAATATGTACAACTACTTCCTCCTGGGATGAAACTCTCGATACGAGAGGATGGTTTTAGGAGCCTGTCCCATGTGCATAAGAATTAGATTAAAAGAAAGAGTACTTATACGCAGTAGAAATGAGAAAGAGGGTAGTGTGACAAATGCGTGACACATGCGTGATTAAAGTAAAGCCGTGTTTGTCTAGCCAATCAGATTGCGAGTTTATCTTTATGTTTTGTCTCCCCCCCGTGGGAACTCGTGCTTTTATATATAAGTAGATGATGCGGAGGTCCATGTATCACCCGAAGGGGAATACCCTGGGTGGGATTTGTCAAAAGTGCTGAGATATCCCTGGGGTCGAAAGTGCACAGATTTGCATCTAGACCACCCTGGGAATGACCAAATTTTCCACTGGGCGCCTGTGCCATGCATCACGTGTCACTTATTAGACGCCTGAAAAGGTGCTGCAGGCGAGGTCCCACACCCAAAATTAAAGCTTAAAAACGTTTTTACATACTCTACAGATGCTATAGAGCATATCCGTACCACTTTTACGGTTGAATCTATGGTGCTGCAGATTTCGCGCACTCATCTCTGAGTGTCGGCGACATCGGTCACAGAATGTCACAGCTCGGTCGTGTCTTCCGGCGCCACACTGTATCAACACTGTATTACCGTCTTCATGTATGATGAACACTGCATACGGCTGTGCAATACACATGCTAACCTCCTCTAAATTAGATAGAAAACAAGCTAACTTGTGAGGTCAACTTGTACACCACTTTTACTGCGATAAATCAACTTATAAGCAACTTGTAATTGGTGACAAACAAACTTAAGTTGTGACAAACAAACTTGCGTGCAAAAAGTTAGCGCAAGTAACTTTTGGCAGGCATAAGTTGCCTGCAAAGGTAACTTTGTTAACAACCCACTCCGAGGGTTTCGTCCAAGTCCTGACAGGATGCCTGGAAGTAACCTGTCCGACTATAAATTGCCCGCCGCAAACGGAGGTCTGTAGCGAATTCAATTTCGGACATACATACTGCCCAATTTTTGGCTTCAGGTACTTTATCATCGGGCAGCTAGCTTTTTGGATTATTACTATCGCCCGGCCTGCGACCATTGCGCAGCGCTTTACATGCTCACCCATATCCACCTCCACACCCAAAAGCTTTCACCGCAGTTCATCAGGGTGTAATAAAGTACTGTAATAACCAGCCAGCCTGGCTACTATCCATATTATTACCTATGCCCTCTCAAAGCAGCCGTTTCACCTAACCCTCCCTGCCCGCTCTGAGTTTTCTCAACGCGCGCGCCATGGGCCGTCCGCGCCACCATCGGCGAATGCATCGCATCCACGTACTTATTCAGAGCAGCTCATGGACGCGCAGGCAGATGCGCTCTTGGCTCCTGGATGCACACGCAGCGCCCGCTCCCCGCCGACTGCAGCCACTTTTCCCAGTCCAGTTCCACAATCATGATATCCAACAAGGAGGATACAACCGTTCGAGAGGATACACCCATTTGAGTAAGATCGATGGTATAGCAAACGAACTATATAGCAACATGCACATCCTACGCACACACTCCAGCCCTACGCACCCCCCGCCGCCGCCGCGGCCTCCTCCTGCTCCCTCTGCTGCCTCCGCGCCTTCTTCGCCGCATTCGCCGCCGCGGCCTTCGCCTTCTTCGCCTCCGCGCGCGCGGCCTTCTCCGCCTCCTCCTTCGCCTTCGCCTCCTCCTCCGCCTTCTTCCTCTCTTCTTCCTCTTGTTGTTTTGTTTTTTTGGCGGGGGCGCCGGGCGCGGCGGCGCGCTTCTTCGCCTCGCGCGCCTCTTTTTCTTGCTGCTTGATGCGCTTGATGCGGGGGTCGAGGCTGTGTGTAGAGGGAGGGTGATGGTAAGTGGGTGTGCGGTGCAAGATATGAAAGTGGGTGTGCAGAGGGAGAGGGGGTGAAAGGGAGGGAGGAAGGGACGTACCTTAAAGCGAGGTCGACGAGCCCGCGCACTTTCGCGATGTCCTCCTTCTTCCTGCGCGCGCGCTCCGACTTGTTCTTCTTCTCCGTATAGCGCTTGTCGTCACGGCTGCCAAAAAAAAAAAAAAAAAAAGTGCCACCGCATCAGCGCTCCACCCCATATCATATCCAATACACAACAAAACACACGCACCTATCGCTCCCCTCATTCACCTCCTTGTCCATCCACTCGAAGCTGCGCCAGCTGTCGAAGTTGTACCAGAAGTCGTAGAAGCCCTCGACGGCCTCCTTCGGCGCGTCAATGTCGCCGAGCCCGGGGACGGGCTGCACCTTCGAGAAGCGGGAGTAGAGCTCGAACACGGGGCCGAGCGTCTTGAAGAAGTCGAGGTTCTTGCTCTGCGGATGCCATACATACGCTAGTTTAGGACGCCGTGACAAGAGGTGGTAATAAGGGGTGGAGACGCACCTTGATCTCCGCCGCACTCGGGATGTCCTCCTCGAGCTCCATGAACACGGGGTCGACGGAGTCGAACTGGCGGCGCTTCTCCGGGTTCGTGAGCACCTCGTGCGCCTTCGCGATGCACTTGAAGAACGCGTCGTCGTTCGTGTTCTGGTTCACGCCCGCGAGGTACAGCGAGTCCGCGACGGGCGCGGGCGCGGCCCCCGCCTTCTTGTCCGGGTGGTGCTTCAGCACCTTTTTGCGGTCTGCAAGGGGGGTGGGCGTGGGTTAGCAGCAGCAGTAGTAGTAGTGGTGGTGGTAGGTGAGGTGAGCAGGGGGTGGGACGTACTAGCGATCTTGATCTGCTCGGGGGTGGCTTTGTAGCGCAGGTGGGAGAGCCCGAGGACGGCGTAGTGATCTTGTTTCTAGATGCGCATCAGTACGTGTGCAGCAACGCATTCACCGGGGGCGGTACCTTCCACTCCTTCGGATCCAGGCTGAGCAGCTCATCGGTCTCCTCCTCGGAGCCGACGCCGAGGTCGTCCTCCGCCGCGTTGCTCTCGCCGTGGAGCGCGGCGAGGCGCGCGCGCTCGGCCTCCAGGTGCTCGTCGAGCGCCGAGAAGGAGTGCGCGTGCTGGAGGGACAGGCGGAGGTGGTTGGCGTAGGCGGGGCCGACGGGGAGGAGCGTGCGGTGGCCGGCGGGGTGCGGCGCTGGGGGGAGGGGGTGTCAGACGGGGCCCGGGCGGGCGGGGGTGGGCGGACGTACCTGAGATGCGCGAGGTGGAGGGCGCGCTGGGGGAGGCGTAGGAGGCGGGGACGGGGGGCGTCGAGACGGCGAGCTGGTGCACGGTGGCCATCGTTGTTGGCGTTGAGTTCAGCCCTCCAAGTGCACTGCCGTCTTCACATCTTTTTTTTTTTTTTCGTCACGCATAACAGACACGTCACACGATAATCTTGTACCCAACGTGTTCGCTTTTCTGTCACTAGTTCACTCGTTGGCAGCTTTCGAACGTTCACGATGAATGTTTGATTACGAGAATGGTACAAAAGAAACTACGGGAATGTAAGGACTTCATAGTCAAGCGAATTCCATTCCGCTGCGGGTGTGCAAGGGACGCATATGCTGGAAGACGCTCCGGCTTAATTGAGTGCTATATGTACCTTTATCTGCCCTTCAGCGTATACCAGTTTCCACCAAATAGAAACGAGTTACTGTCGCATTTGTTCGCGGCAGCAGCTGTGAGGGTTCTGTGGAAGAGCTGCCAACAGCAGCTTGCCGCGTTTTTATATGGGAAACTTTCACGTGATACTTAGCACCTCATTGGCTAAGAGCTTTCTAAGAGGTGGCGAGCGTCGAGGACGAAGCCTATGTTAAAGTCGTAAGTACCCTCGAACACAGATGTATAAAATAAATAGATGAATGCTTACCATTGAGACGCCTTCCTGCTCACCTCCCACCCTCGTTCCTGGGATAGTAGTCCTCGTCAACGGCCTTTATCTATCAGCGGAATAGGTGAGCAGATGGCAATGGAATCTGCAAAACAACACAGCCAATGAAGAACAATCTCGACAAAATCTTTGTTCCCAGCACATTCAATGGCATAGGTAGAGGGCGGGCGCCGTAAAAACGGCTTCAGGAAGGGTGAGTGTCTACTGATCGATAGATGCATGAGCAGACAATAAGTACGCGAATTCCCGTGAATGACCAACGGATTCAACTAATAGTCGCGACGGTAAGACCCTCCTCGACGCTCAAAATATGAAAGCCGCCTTCCTCCGCGCTCGTAAGAGTGAACTGCATATCCGCAAGCTTCAGTTTCGAGTACAACGTTCCTCGTACGTCGATAATGCACGTACTGTCCCCACATGTCCCCTGCGGGTGGGCTTTCTCCAATCCACCCTGAGAGTAAAGCCATCGCTGTTGGACGCGATAGTGCCGCCGAGTCTCACGAGCTCCCCGGTAAAGGACACGCTCTGGGATGTGTAGTTTCCTGGTGGAAGGAAGCATTCCTGGATCTGGTAAAATCAATAATACAATTCAAGGCTTCAGGAATAGTTAATAGTGAGGTTCTATCGATAATTGATTGATAAAGACATGCATGAGCAGGGAGTACGCGGATTGCAGGGAAGGACTCACGGATTCGACCAACGTCCCCACGATAAGGCCCTCCTCGACGTTCAAAATATGAAAGCCGCCTTCCTCCGCGCTCGTAAGAGTAAACTGCATATCCGCCAGCTTCGGTTTTTGAGTACACGTTCATCGTACTTTGACAACGCACGTACCGTCCCTGCATGTCCCTTGCTTGGGAGCTTTCTCCAGACCCAGCGTAAAGCCATCGCTGGTAGGCGCAATCGCGCCTCCGAGTCTCACGAGCTCGCCTGTAAAGGACACGCTCTGGGATGCATAGTTTCCTGGTGCTGGGATGAAGCATCCCTGGGTAAGGTAAGTCAGTGCCAAAATAATTACAAGGCAACTGTATGTAGCCCAGTGCAGTGGAGATTCGAAAGGCTGCTGCTTGCTCGGCGAGAATCTCATATTCTGGATACTGGCTCTAGAGGTCCGTTCTCGTTGTCTGAAGTGTCAAATCTTTCTGAGAGGCAAAGGTAGTCAGGTAAAAAAATCGGAGCCAGGTCGGAAATGCGGACTGTCGGTGCTGTGGGAGTCGGTCAGAGCCTAAAACTAATGGTTTGCGTATCAGGTAAGGCTCCAACCATATTATATGTTTACTGTATATAGATGGTTTCTATTGTATGTATATATGTATATGTATATGGCTCCTTGGGGATCTTCGGTATAGGGTAAATATACAGTATATACTTACACATACAGTTTCTATCTGAGTCGCTTTTCCGGCTGTCAAGGCAGTTCGGTTCATTCTGGGGCCCATTAAGATAATCACAATTGCAATTTGGGCCGCTGGAGTACAATAGAGCTCGAATTACAATAGTAATTAATTTACTAGTTCTGGAACTTGGAAGCGCAGAGTCCGGATTGTCATCATGCTCAGGCCCATCGCTCAACCATCGCTGCTAGTTTCTTGCTAGTTTCTACGGTAGTTGTACTAATTTCCATGGCAGACATAAGGTGCACAAGGCGCGTCTCTTCTTGAGTAAGATGCAACTCGATTTGTTCCGATCTGTGATAAATCTTTCATGAACCTTAATAGATTGAAATAATAAATGAAGACACTCACTGTTGATGCCATGCAAAGTGAATATTGAATAAAGAACCTCCGAGACTGGATCAATTTAGTATCGGATGCAAGGAGATCAGCCCGGGTCATGATTTCTTCCATCTTCCGGATGAATTTAAGATTGGAGGGAAGTGACAATGCATATGCGAGCTCAATGTGAGCTTGTTTTGAAGTCGTTGAAGGAGGATACAGTTACAAAGGCTCTTATGCGCAAGGTACGGATAAAGGATGGCCCTCTACCAATGGCTAAGCCGGTGGAGAAGAGGAAAAAGCATGGGAGAATTTAGTTATATACCAACCGTATTTATTAACCGTATACCGTATATATACAGTATATTATACACTTATAACCATATCTGTATATTTGGGCTCCAGGTCGCATACACATACGATATGGTTGGAGCCTTAGTATCAGGGAATTTCAAGCACGGAAAATTCGATTTTGTTTTTAATTTCAGTGTACGTGCCAATCCGCTATTCGCCAATCTCCGAGTCTCTCTTCACTTCAGTCAACGGACAGCGATGCACCGCACTTCGAAGGGCTAAAAAAGCGCGCGTTGACATTATCCGCAGCTGTTGGGCGCCGCGAACCCATTTTCCATGATCGGTTTGACTGCGCACGCGTTCTTCGCCTCCACAGCCTTCGTGCGACTTGCCGCATTTGCGGTTCCTTTTGTCAGTCTCATTAAACCCTGACTTCAAGCTTCCGAAGGTGTCGTTAGCGATCGAGGCTCGGGTCCGCAGCTTCCTTTCACCAATGCTCCATTTTTTTTTTCCATTTTCGTCCTGAAGTCGAGGTGCGCATATGCGCTTACTTCCGTTGTTAATGATAACAATCACAAGTTCTCCCTGTCATGTCTATATCTGTATTAATGTTAAGCGCTTGCGCAACAGCGCACAACTCAGCGATCCTTTGGGTGCGGGTATATGACCCCTTAAAGTTTCCTTCGAGTACAATTCTGAGAATCTAGAATATCTTTCTAAGGTTGATGCCTCCAGAAGACGAATACAGAGCTTTCGTTTATTAATAAGTCTATTTTAAAACCATCGTTAATCGGTATCTTATTGGCAATTTTGTTTTTGTATACGGCGATATTCAATAATCAGATTACACTCCTAAGTACTACATATCTCGAAGCATGTACTAAAAATAGACAACACGCGCGCTTGATGGACTTGAGCCAAATTGGCTGGAGTCGCCTACAATTAAGTAAGTAGTTTAGCCATCTCCTTCAAGACGAGTAAGCTAGCGTACTTACGGGACGTCATTTCCCCTCGATTAATATCCTATCGTGGGAGTTGGGGCAGCGGTGGGCAAGGAGGTGGTAATACTTTCACTCTCGCTATCATGGGTGACGTAAGTAATGGCTAACGTGATACCTTCGAGCTCTACTCACGTCCAAAAAACCGTAGAGGTTCTATCAACGAGATACGGGGACTCGTCAATAACGGTGTGATAGATCTTCTTCGCCATACGAGTATGGGCAGAATTATCCCTGCCCGCCAACTAAGACTGTATGTATCAGTATGTGGAAGTATTGACATTTCTCGGCGAGGATACTGACCGCTAAGATAGCCACAATTTGAGTTGCGAAAAAAACAAGGACGTTGAGCTGCATAGTGTAGTCGGAAGGGAAGTGTGCTTTATCGACTTAGGATTTAATTCAGTCTTCCTTTATAGCCTACACTCATGGGCGGCCATGCCTAATTGGTGAGTCGCATTGAATGTTGACTATGTCCATTTGAGACTTTCAAATTGAAATGTGCGCAACTTCGGACGGATGGCCTGGGCGCTGAAATCAAAGAAGCAGCTTCCGTGTCATCGCAAAAACAACTATTCATCAGAACAATCAAAACTCCTTGAAGCCAGTGGTTCTCAGTGAATATTATTAAGTAAAATATGATCGTAACGCGAAGATCTCTGCTAATTTTGGATCCGCAGGTCGAACAACGGAATTTTAGATAATGGCAGTGCTGTACCTTTACAGTATATAAAGCGAGCCATGAAGACGACACAGTATTCAAACTTCTTAACTCTAATATTTCGTACCCCCAGAGACATCATGCATTTCCACACACTGCTCGTCAGCATTTCTATCGTTGTGGGCGCTTATGGCGCTATAGGACCCAGCTCCAATCTCTATATCGAGAACAAATATATTCTTCCCGATGGCTTCAATCGCTCGTAAGTTTCTTATTCAGAACGGCATAATTCTTATATCTAATGCTGCAACCTTGCATCTAGAACTGTACTAGCTGGACCAACTGCAGATAATGTCACCTTTCCGGGCCCACTAATCACTGGCTTCAAGGTATGCTCTCCTTTACATCGTCTCATAGAGACTCACCGAACCGCACATCAGGGAGATACATTCGGTTTGAATGTCATCGACGAGCTCACTGATACCACCATGTTGACAAGCACAAGTATTGTACGTCTTTCATATAGTTATCGTCCCATTCAGACGATACTATTTGCATTCTTGTTGACCATGCTCGCTCAATATATATGCACAGCATTGGCATGGACTGTTCCAAGAAGGTACCAACTGGGCTGACGGTCCTGTGGGCGTCAACCAATGCCCTATCTCGCCCGGCCATTCTTTTTTGTACCAGTTCAGCGTCCCGGATCAGGCGGGCACATTCTGGTACCACTCTCATCATTGTAAGCTGTTTCTCCTCTATGGCCATTCGAAATCTCACTACATTTGCGTTCCCACAGCGACACAATACTGCGACGGCCTCCGAGGTCCTTTGGTCATCTACGACAATGATGACCCCAACCGAAGCCTGTAAGTAATCGCACCGTTTATATTGGTTTCCATCTAACTATTTTCTTTAGGTATGATTTTGACGATGGTAAGTAATACAATCCGCGCCTGTCTTGATCTGGATCGATGCAGGAGCGCTAATGCTTGCCTCCCTGTCCTACAGATACCACCGTTATTACGCTGGCTGATTGGTACGTGAGACCCTTTTCGTCGTATTTATCCGTTACTTACCTTCATCACTGTAGGTACCATACCGTAGCGCCCTCGGCAGGTCTTGTACCAACGGCGGACGCGACTTTGATCAACGGCATTGGCCGATATGTCGGCGGACCAACAGTGCCGCTCACAGTAATCACAGTCCTTCCGAACAAGCGCTATCGATTCCGCTTGGTGTCTCTTTCTTGTGATCCCTTCTTCAACTTTTCTATCGACGGACACTCTTTTGTGCGTAATTTTTCAATTGTACATTCTATGTGGTCTGACGCCACTCTTTACTCAAGACTATCATCGAGGTCGACGGTATCAACACCCAACCCCTCGTCGTCGATTCTATCGAAATCTATGCTGGCCAGAGGTATTCATTCGTTCTAAACACCACTGAAGCTATCGACAACTACTGGATCCGCGCAAATCCTAGTGCTGGTAACACTGATTTTGACGGTGGGATCAATTCAGCAATCCTACAATACTTTGGTGCTGCAGATGCTGACCCCACAACCAATTCCACCGCCTCAAACCCCATGGTCGAGACTGACCTCCATCCCTTGACCAATGCTGCTGCCCCTGGAGTGGCCACCGTTGGTGCCGCCGATGTTAACATCAATCTGGACATCGAATTCGATACGACGAATCTGTTGTTCACGGTCAACAATGCTACCTTCGTTCCTCCTTCGGTTCCTGTTCTTCTTCAAATCATGAGTGGCGCAATGACGGCGACGGATTTGCTCCCCAGTGGCTCAGTCTATGTTTTGCCACCTAACAAAGTCATCGAAATCTCTATGCCAGGAGGATCGGTCGGTAGTCCTGTAAGCGCCCTGCATTCTCTAATCACTCACATATGCTGACGAAAAAAAAAAATCTTTAGCATCCTATCCATCTTCACGGCGTAAGTTCTACTCAATCTTTGGGCAATCACACTCTGACTATTCTTATTTCAGCATGCATTCTCGGTTGTCCGAAGTGCGGGAAGCACTGTCTATAACTACGTCGATCCCGTTCAACGTGATGTCGTCAGTATTGGTGTGGCTGGCGATAACACGACCATTCGGTTCACAACGGACAATGCTGGTCCATGGATTCTGCACTGGTTCGTACTCAATTGATTTCCGAGATATATTCTACATGTATTAAACGCCTATCCATAGCCATATTGATTGGCATCTTGGCCTGTGAGTCGTCGCGTGCCTTTTGACTTGCATAACTTGAACTTTCCTTCGCATATAGTGGTCTCGCGGTCGTAATGGCTGAGGATGTTAACACCACTGCGACATTGAGTCCTACCTGTATGTGTCTTGCTGTATTTGTTACCTTGTGTGTATTCTGATTTATCAATCGTCAACTCTAGCGGCCTGGGATGATCTCTGCCCAACATACAATGCGTTGCCCACTCAAACTTTTTGATTAGCTTCAAATCGGGCAAATGAAAAAGTCAGCCATGTTCTGACTGACATAGATATATGGAGTCGATATTTTTATTTATGACAATCAAATGGACCAGTAATACATAGTTTTATACAATCACTTTCATTCAAGCGCTATGCACCTCATCTGCATGGGCAACCTATTCTGTAAGGTAATACTCATCCCGACCCTTATCCACCGTGCGGTCCGCCTGTCATAGAGAGAATGCAGAGAACTGTGTTTTGGGACGAGGCGACGGGTGACCGGTGACCGCGGCATCGTCCTCACCCGCCGCGTTTGGGACGGCCGTGTGATGGTGTCATCCTGCAATGATAACGCGCTTTCTCCAGTTTCAATCAAAATTTCTGAATGTTGTTTACTTCACCATTTCACTCTAGCCCTCAAAGCTTTGGAAGGTCGTGTTTGCCAGATCCAGCAAAGTCCGTCAAGTCCAAGTATGGATATTATACTTTACAGAAAAAAGCGTCTACAGGTGGGGAATAAATGTAGTCCATTTAATGGTTTGCAGAGCGTCAGAATGAAGAGAGTGGAGAGAAATAAGGGGGAGTATGAGGAGTATGATACGCGAAACGACATAGAGAGGGACCCCAATCCACAAAGGATGGAAGAAGATGCGTGGGTCACGAACCTTCCTCGCAAAATATAGCGTGACTGACGAAAATATAGGACCCATGGTTATAATGATCGCTGCAGCCCGCCAAAGCCACATTTCTGGACGCGATGGAAATTCAAGAAACCAGCTCGGTACCAGATGCACCAATCCGAAGAGGACGCCTATTGCCGTATACGCGATGACTGTTTTGTTTTCGGTGTCGGTAAATGCCGCATAGAACATTGCCACTCGAAGGTCGGAACTGCGCACAGCAGAGGGCGTGTTTCCGGCGAGGCTGGTCATCGGGCTAATCATAGCTTCAAGTAATCGCATTGGCGCACGACCGAGAAGTATCCAAGGCGCAGACAGTGTAAACTCCTCGATATCTTCTCGCAGTTTCGATCGCAGCCGACTCCGTTTGGCATGTCGAGGGGCCGTTGAGTCTCCACCATGGGGCATGGCGAGAGGTTCTCGTGGTTGTTTACATTCAAGAAACACCGGTCGTCCGACATTTTGAGGCTTGTCCCACCATAGACCGTAGGTGATCCCGTTAAGCGTCGCAAACGCTAACGTTGCCACTTCCAGTTCCGTGACTGGGAGCCGGGTAGCCCATCGCGCGGTGCACTGCGCAATAAACCAGGACGTCTGAAAGATAACGAATGCTTTGGATATGGCATCGCCCTTGCTCCGATCGTTGATATCCTCCGCGGATATTCGTGGTGGATCGATGATGCCATTATCGATGTTCCATATAAGGCTGGTCGAGTCTTCGCTGCCAGGTCGATCTCGACGACGACCGCCAGCGTCAGTAAGTGTCTGAATTGGTCGCCCGTCTTCACATAGCACGAAACCGCCCATCTGAAGGAAGAATGCATGAGTCAAAGTCCACCTTTCGGCCTGGCCCTTCTGAAATGGACGTGGGGAGGATTGATTTCGAAATAATGCTCGAATAGCATCAAGGATAGAACTTCGCTCTGAAGGATCGATGTCTATGTCAAATAGTGTAAGCCATTTCTCGAAATCGTGCGGATAAGCTTACTTCGTTTCTTGTTATATTCATTCATAATCCTCCTCGCCGCCAGATGCTGCCTCAATGCCCAAATGGTTATGAGCTCGGGAGCCAGAAACGCGTATATCATCGTCACAATTTGCCGCTTGAAGCAAGTCCACCAGGAGTCGGTTGGAGCAGGGATATTCGGATGAATCGCAGACCATATACACGCAAAGGTAGTGGCGAAACAGCTGATGACGATATCACTCACGCGGCGCTGACCGAAGTGGCTTTGTGCTCCGCGGATGGCGAGAGTGGGATGCCCATCCGGTGCTTGCAGTAATACGACCCGAAGGATACGAATTGAAACGAACAATAAGGGTACAATGAGCATGAGAGAACGGAATTTCCTAGAGGCGTCGATGACCGGAGAATAATTGTGTATAGAACAGACGAACCTTCGACAGCCTGTTTGACCGTGTTTCCGACTGCCAGGCGAGCTGGGGAAGCAGGGACTCGGCGAACTTGTGTTTGCAAAACCTAGATCTTTAGACCTTCACAAGCTGCGGCTCAGTCTAGAATTAGAGAACCATGGCTACCTGATGACCGCATTCCATTTGCCATGCTGTATTCACAGGGCTTTTAAAAATATCCCTATACTCCGAGGTGAATAATACCTGGTTGAGGATACGTTGAGAACGTGAAGATATACCATTGCTTTTTGAAACACTCGAATCTTCCATTGCCGCCGCGCGCCGTGCGTTTTCCCTGTGAATATACGACGTAAAAGCAAACACCAGGCTGTCTTGACGCAGTGTCTAATGATAGGTAGCACATCCTGGCTGCCTTGAGCCTGGCACGAGGGCGTCTGTATACATTAGGTACTGCGCAAGGCTAGCGTTGGGCGGTATGCTAGCTCTCCAAAGACGTTCTACCGCTTTCTGTTGTCGAGGTAGTATGGGACCATGAGACTGCGTGTACTTTATGTCGCGCAAGATTTCCGGTGTCGAGCGGGCGTTGAACGTTGAGGTAGTGTGGGATGAGGATTCAGAGGTCGCGGAGATGAGATGAGTAGAGAGACGGAGATGCCGCCCGCAAGGGAAATGCTGGTAGAATAATAATATAGATTTGAGTAGAAAGCGGCGAGTTGGCATCAAAATGGAAAGAAAAAAAAACAACGTTTAGGAAATAGCGTTAAAATTAGATGGACAAAACATAAGAGAAGGATGAAGGTGATGAAAAAGGCAAGAAGATAACCGAGGATGATGTGTAATTGTGTTTATACATACACCGTCAGAAGGTAATAGATTGGGTTCAGAAGACATACCTGTGATGAAATCGGCGACGTCCTTTCGATGAACGGCACCATGCATCATTGCATGCAATTGTATCCGATCTCCTCGCAGCTCTTTCACCCGTTCAAACTTCAACCACGTCCTTTGAGAATACGCCTGGTGCGAGAGTCACAAAGAAATTGTATCAGAAGAGAATAGCTCGTTTTGTAGCTTGGTAAGTGCGTTGGCGATACGTATATTGGTAGACGCGACAAAGACGCAAATGTGCAAGTTGGACTCCAATGTAAGGAGGGAAGTCACCTGATCTTCCACCAACGCGTTACATTCGCGTACGGCCCCTTTCTCTCTCTCTCTCTCTCTCTTCCACATACACACATACACACACATCTCTCATAGAGCACCCCTCTAATTTTCCATCTCTTTTTCAGATTCTCAATAGACACGCGTTAGTCTTCTCATTTCGTGTGAGCTCGTGAGTTGTGATTCTTCCCAGTCACACCAGTTCACCAAGAGACGCTGAGATAATATCTGGACAAGAAACTGTAAATATATGCGCGTAAAATCAACAGTTCGGTGCAGGTGAAACTGAACAGTTGAATAAATGCGTCCAAAAAAAGAAACACAAATATATGCGCAACCAGGTCAAAGGTCAATATATGCGCGGTCAAAGACAAATTCCGCGAGAGAGAGAGAGAAAAAAAAATTCAAGTTCTGCAGGACGACTCGACGAGAAACTGGACTGGTATTTATCGACGTTTATGAACAGAGCTCACTACAAACCCCCTCTATTAGGCCCAGATTCACAACGAGTACTGCTTTCCTCGTCCCCCGGTTCTGTTACTTCGGTCATACATTCTAGTTTCTCTTTTTCAGCACGTTCATTGAACCTGTCTAGAATCTGAGCCCTCGAGTTTCGAATCCTTATCCACATCCTTCTCCTCTTTACCCGATTTGGTCGAAGTTTCGGAAACGCGTGGTGTGCTTCTGATCTTCTGCAGGCAGTGTCCTATGATTTAATCTGCCGCTACAACTTCAAGTGCGACTCGTACATGCAAGAAGGGCTAGAATAGCGCTTATACACGTAGCAGTGGTAGGTATAGTTGGTTCAGGTAAGGTTGACTAGGAGCCGATGCCAGACGGTGCAAGCCCCTGGTGGAAAATGCCGAGCGTGCTGACCCATGAAATTTGCGGTTTATTTCAGCACCGCGACTTGACTCACTCCCAACTCACTCCCTCCTCTCCCCCAACCTCCCAACATCCAGGGCCGGTAAGGTCTGATTTCTTTGCTCCAGCTACGTAAACTTGCGCGTTGCCAGCACACGCGCAAAACCAACGCAGAACACGGGCCAGAAATAGGACTAGACTTGCACGTGTCTCTCCATTACTGACATGGTCGCGGCGATACAACGGGCGGCCTCAGCGGCCTCCCTGCCATTCCGCAAATCGATAATCGCCCGGTTCCAATCCACTGCTCCTACCACCATGGCCCCCCTCTCCGCCAGCGATATCAACCCCACCTTTCACACTGTGCAGTACGCCGTCCGCGGTGAGCTCGCCATCAAGGCAGAGACGCTGCGCGAGGAGCTCAAGCGCCCCAACCATGGGCTGCCCTTCGACAAGGTCATCTCGTCCAACATCGGAAACCCTCAGCAGAAGGGGCTTGATCAGCCACCGATCACCTTTACACGCCAGGTAGGCATCACAGATCAGATCATCGACGTGCTGTCGTGCTTATTCTATTCATGGGCAGGTGGCGGCACTTATGGAATGGCCAGAACTCGCGAAGCTCGCGCCAGGCGTGTTCCCCGAGGACGTTATCGCACGGGCAAAGGAACTCACTGAAGAGATTGGATCTGTGGGCGCCTATTCGCACAGCCAGGGCGTACCATTTATTCGAAAAAGCGTGGCAAACTTCATCGCAGGTACGTTCGTCTACGTCTTCTGCTTCTACTCATCCTAACTGAACCTTGCAGCACGCGACGGATACCCTTCGGACCCAGACTCCATCTTTCTTACGGGCGGCGCCTCCGCCGGCGTCTCGTTACTCATCTCCATGCTGATCTCCTCCGACACCTCCGGCATCCTCATCCCCATACCCCAATACCCGCTCTACACCGCGACCCTTGCGCAGCACAAAGGCCACGCGATCCCATACCACCTCGACGAGACGCACGGCTGGTCCACGCCCGTCTCCTCCATCACCGACGCCATCGCGGACGCGAAGCGCAACGGCATCGTGCCCAAGGGCCTCGTCGTGATCAACCCGGGCAACCCGACCGGCGCGCTCCTCGACGCCGCGACGCAGGCGGAGATCGTGCAGCTCTGCGACGCGCACGGCCTCGTGCTGCTCGCGGACGAGGTGTACCAGGACAACCTGCACCAGCGCGCGGCGCACCCGTTCACGTCGTTCAAGAAGGTCGTCGCGGAGCGCGGCGCGCGCGTCCCGCTCGTGTCCTTCCACTCCATCTCCAAGGGCGTGTCGGGCGAGTGCGGCCGGCGCGGCGGCTACTTCGAGCTCGCGAACTTCTCCCCGGAGCTCGTCGCGCTGCTGTACAAGATGGTCTCCGTCAGCCTGTGCCCGCCGCTGTCCGGGCAGATCGGGGTGGACTCGATGGTGCGCCCGCCCGCGCCCGGGTCGCCCTCGTACCCCTTGTGGAAGCAGGAGACGGAGTCGATCCACAAGGCGCTCGCCGAGCGCACGCGGCTCATGGCTGCGCGCCTGAACGCGCTGCCGGGCGTGTCCGTCGTCGACTCGCCCGGCGCGCTGTACCTGTACCCGCGCATCCGCCTGAGCGAGGCGGCGATCAAGGCGGCGCGAGAGGCGGGCAAGGAGCCGGACACGTTCTATGCGCTCGCGCTGCTCGACGAGACGGGCATCTGCGTCGTGCCCGGGAGCGGGTTCGGGCAGAAGGAGGGCGAGTGGCATTATCGGCTGACGTGCTTGTGCCCCGGGGTGGAGGAGTATGTGGGCAAGCTGGAGCGGTTCCATTTAGGGTGGGTGCGGCGGGATTGGGCGGGTTGAGTCACGGGACGGGGCGGGATTGATGGCGGGAATTACTATACGGCGTGAAAACGTGTTTTCACGTAAGTAACTGACTGTTTTTTGCGTGTTGGGAGATCGTAGGAGCAGAGGTTAGCCCACCCCGAAGGGCAGGCTAACGTAGGTAGTCTAAAAATGTAATAGTCAGTCAATAGTGAATAAACAGGTTTGCGCACCAAGTAATGTGACGGATTTGGTAGGTGGGAGAGTGATATTCGCGCGGAAAGTTCGGTTGCGGCGTCTGGAGGCTAAGTCGTCGGTAGATAGTGAATCGACTGGTTTACGCACCAAGTCATGGGGTTGTTACTGGCATGGAAAGTGCAATACTCGTGAAAAAAACAGCCTTACGCACCAAGTCGCGATGGGTCGGATTCCGTCGGAATCAGACGGAGTGATTTTCACGCGGCAAATTCGAAGCTTTATTCAAAAGATCCCAGTGGCTAGAGGCAAAGTCGTCAGTAGATAGTGAATAAATTGGTTTTACACACAGAATGGGTAAGGAAGCGGCGATGCGACGGATTGATTTTCACACGGAAAACCCAATTCCACTTCAATTTCACTTTGACAAAGAAACCTGAAAATTACTTTAGCACGTAAATGAGAATATGGGACACATAAATCACCTCAAGCAATGACCAGTGACCACCATTAGTCTCCGAGCATAGAAAGCCCTAATTGTGGCCTATAAGCATATTATATAAGTCAAATAATCAAAACATACCAGCGTAGTCCATGGACATGTGGGAGATCACACAACGCGAGGACAACGCGAGAATCTAAAATTATAAGGAAGAATTTTATTTACCTTGACCTTAATTCCGAACAGGCAAGCATTGCCACGTAGTCCATGGACATGTGGAAAGTCATAACAACGGGCGCTTAGAGTCAAGCTTTCCGCATAGCCAGAGTTTGTTCGGCGGATGTTCGAAAATAGATTTTGACATTGATTATTCAAAATCACAGATCTTTTGAGAGGGAAGTGTACGTCGCAGTCCGCCGGAAATCAAAATATGGTGTCAGAACATCTGGAGATAGAATATCAGATAAGGAAGACAACATACCAGATCATTGCGCCGCGGTTCGCTGGAAGCTCATATATAGTGTCAGAATGTCTAGAGATAACATTAGTTTTGTTTCAAATAAGAAGGAGAATAACACACCTTTGAGGACCACGGAAAGCGATATAGGAGCTCGCCGGAAGCCCATATATGGTGTCAGAACATCCAGAGAGAACATTAGTTTTGTATTGAATAATAACATGAGCTAGCCTCTTCAATCTTCGTGCTGGCGGGTTCCGAACGTTGCCCTAGAGGTGTACGACGTCGTATTAAAGCGATCATTGTCATCTTGGACTGGCGTGCGGTGAGGGCGAGTAGGATGACGAATTTCAGGGGGAGGAGGAAGAGATGAGGTGGCGGAGATCTGCATAGAATCTGCTGTGTTCGTAGCTGTCGTCGAGGTGCATATACCCATTTTCGAGGCTGTAGAATCCGAATCTAAAGTCCGATTGAGGATTGGTTAGCTCGTTTGTGCACTAGAGGTGTTGGATGTCAATCTGATGTCAATCTGGAAGTTGGGAGCTGCCGGAGCAGTTCTAACTGACCTGAAACCTTTCAAATGGTTTTCCTCAATGCTCTTAATCGTATCAATCCCTTCCGCGTCGCTTTTACCATCCAATTCATCCTCTGAGGTAGAAGGATAAATCCTTCTTTCCTCATCCTCCCGGTCCACTTCCTCCACAACTTCTCCATCGTTCTGAGTGCCCGAGGGGTCTATAGCAGCCCTAGACTGTCGACTAAGCAGCTCTTCGTTAGAATCAGCTAAGAATACGATGAGAGGTTGAATATATAGAGATAAAATTAGGTTTGTGTCCATAATAAGGAAGATAACAAATTAACATACCATTGTGCAATTTCTCCGTCGTTCTGAGAGCCCGAGAGGTCTATAGCAGCCCTAGACTATCTACTGGGCAACCCTTCGTCGAAATGACGCAAGAACACGACTAGAGGCAGAATATATAGAGACAAAATCAGGTTTGTGTCAAATAATAACGAAGATAACATACCTTTGTTGGATCGAGGATCACGAAAGACGATGTAACTTTGAATATACATTAGCTCATCCATATGGGAACAGTTAAGGACATACCAATAGTGATGTCCAATACAAAAGAAAATAGGACTGGACACTAGCATAAGGACAGCATGGAGGGAAAGGGGGGTTCGGAAGCACGTTCAAAATTCCTACGTTTTAATATCATCTGCTGGCAGGGCCGATGTGCACCATCCCTGCCCGCCCTTGCAGGATCTAGACGTGTGAGCAGAGCTAAAGTTTCGACCTTGCCAGCAAGCTGCCAGCAAGTATAATCATTCCTCAGGGTAGATTAGAATTGTCTCCTGAATCTTAGTCCCGGGAGTATCATCTCACAATTCTTCCCTTCGCATCCATAAGTTGACGTGTACTCGAAAATCCGTCTCCTGAGAGGTAATTTAAATTATCTAAACGGGCATTTCCCTCCGCTTGCTAGACTTCTGTCCTTGTCTAAAAAATCTATCATGGTTCGCCTCTTATACAAACAGCCCACTTTCAAATAACGGCTTATTGACGATGGTCATGGGTGGTAGAATTAATTGTACAGAGTCTCATAAAATATTAGAAACAGCGACTATCCACAGTTCCGGCTACATCGCTGTTCACACCAAACCGAGTCCGAGATTCGGGAGAATATACTGGCATAGAACTAGTTACTGAGATGCACTAAACATAATTTTGATTCCATTGACTTCCTTCTATTTCGTGATACAGAATTATGGTCGCGGAAGCTATGTAAAGTCAAGGAACACCTACATTTTGATCCGCCGTCTCCATCGCACTGTGCCGCCCCTTGTTTCCATCTCCTTATGTGTATACAGCTATTAATCCACCATCGCACCATAATTTGTCGCCGCAATTTTCTTACTTTAGAGCTGGACTTTGATTTCAATCAAGAAACTGACTGTCCTGGGCGGTATGATGATTTAGCGCCCATATTTTGGTGTAAAGTGCACTTCGCAAGCTTCGCAAGCTTCGCAAGCAGTGCTAACCTCCAGGAATTGAGATATATAGTTTCTAATCGTTCTGCGGTGATTCCACACTTCATTTACATGTATTAAAACTGTCTGAATGCATACGAAAATGCTTTAGCGCCCGTGATAACTCCCAACGATGACATTTGTAAATAGACATTGCTTTGAGCTGTTTGAAATAAATTTACTCAATAGACTACGGCCAATGCATCTAAGAAATATATCAGATCGCAATAACAAGACATTCTTCAATAGATTTTGTGGGGTCTGTATGATCTGCATGCGGCGGTCCCGGGTAAACTCGAGATCAGGCATTGGCACTACATATATGCCGCGCAATCTGTAATTAAAGACCGAGGTAGATAGTGTTTATTGTTAGATAATAGATTCGAACAGCAGCGGCATAAAGGTAGAAATACAATGCCTCAATGTAATTAGGTACGAATGTGGCATATCTGGATAGAATGCCATATCTCTACGTCTTCGAGCCCTAACCAATAGAATAGCGCAAAGCGCCCGAATCAGAGGAGCATTTAATTGGAAATATAGAAATCTGCACATCGTTTCCCGAGTTGATTATGGCGTCAGAAAGATGAAGCGCGAACGCGGATCCCAATCAATGCCACGGCATGTCTGCCTCCTCACCGAATACGCCATTTCGAAAGCGACCAAATGAGCCCATCTTTTCGCCGGTCATTAGAGCCCTGAACGCCGGGATAGTCTACGTGGCAGCGAAAATAGTGCGCGCAGTGCGCATGCACCGCCAAGTGGGCGGAGGATTGTGTGCCGCTCTCTGCAGAGTCCCCAACATGAATTGCGCATTTCTATTGCAATTCTTAATTATATTGCACACTGTTTTGCAGTACGTTAGGAGACATTATTGACTACTTATTCCCAAAATCTCAGAGGCAGAAAAGTAAATGTCGACCGCAGGCACTCCGTGCCACCCGACGGCACCCTGGCTGGCCCCCGTCTCGCCAGCACATTCGAAGAAGCAGCGCAACCGCGGGGACCTAGAAAGAACACGTACATTACGTCCCATCACGGATGCATTAAGTTGACGTTTCAGCCTAAGCCCCTGCTAATTTCTGCGCTTGCAGTGGATGAATCGGAGCAGGGGGACGTGTAGTGCACGGAAGCCGCTGGAAACGCCGTTTCCGCATTTCTTAGGTATTTCGTTCAGGGAGACATGGCCGTAGGCGCGGACAGACCTTCGGTAGGGTCGACTCTGGTGAGATGTCCGCTCTGAGCGTGTGCGGTGGGGCTTGCACTGAGGATGTGTTTGCGAGATCTTTGAAGTTATTGTAAATGCAGACGGTTTGTGATACTGCAATAAAACAACAAAAACTTATTGATTGAGGTTCTAAATACAGTAGAATGGTTTAGGATACACGGAAGGTAGATACAGGAGTACAATATACAGGGTATGAGGTTGATATCACGAGCGGGAGAAGGGGACGCGGAGGGATGGCGCGAATTAGACATGTTCGCTTAATTTGCCAATCCCGGGCGTCGGACCCTGCACTCGCATCCGTTTCTATCCAAACCCATTTATTTGGTGCCGCTACGTACATGATGTGTAGATGTATATAAGGAGTACCTAGCTGACCAGCTATCTTCATTCCCCACCTCCTCAGCTCTCCTCCGCTCTCCTCTACATCTCTCATCGCCTTCGCCTTCGCCATCGACAGCCCGCGTCCTTCCCAAGTAAGAGTAAGTGCGCACCTTCCCAGTCCCGTTCCCTTCCTCGCTCGACATGGCCTCTGACATTCCCTTCTACATGTCTAGTTGGTGCCGATGGTCGACGGCGCCGCGGGATCTTGACCTCGTTGGGTAAGTCGTCCAGGTTGTCGATGCGTACGCTGACGAGATTGGACAGGCGAGGCCACTGCGCAGTACGACGGCGGGGCTGAAGAGGATGGCGCCAGCCAGTGCCCTGTGCCCGTTGGTGAGTGGTCTGCGAGGCGATGGCGGCGCCCGCCATGCAGTCAGCATCCGCGCTCGTTCTCACCTCGGTTTGACCCTCTCTCGCCGTTCCTTTCCCCGCTCGACATGACCTTGCTCATTTACATGCCTACATGCTCCCGATGGGCGACAGCGCCGCGGGATCTTGACCACCCGGTCGCCTTCGTGGTAAGCGTCCTGGTTGTCGACGCTCGTCTGGACAGTACGCTGATGAGCTTGGATAGGCGGAGTCGCTGCGCAGTCAACGGCGGTGCTGGGTAGGATGGCGCTAGCCAGACCACGCCGCCCGTTGGTGAGTGATCCGCGAGGCGATGGCGGCGACCGCCCTGCCGTCCGTCTGCATCTTCGCCTCTGACCTTATTTCACCCTCGCAGCCCGCGCACCATCTGATCGCCATCATCCTGCGCAGCGACAGCGGACTGGGTGCCGTAACGCCCCATGCGGCGATCTGCGCAAGCGTTCCGGTACGTTCCAACGGATCTTTACCGCCGATCATCCACTGACGCGATGTACGTGGGCACGCCGCCCTCCAGGACGAACCAGGCATGTAGGAAGGGGATCCGAGAGAGGACGGGTGCTCGTCGGCGGCCGATGAGTCGTCGTGGACGTCGAAAAGAGCGGGCATGGGTGGGGGGCGCAGGCTCGTAAGTGGCGAACTATCGTTTGTGTTGCCGTGCAAACACTAACGATCCTGGTGTCAGTTCGCCTGTACATCGTCGCCACGAGATAAGACGTACCTCTCGTCGTGTCGATCCCGCTGCCGCCTCGTACGTCCTTCTTTGTCCACATTACATCCGACTTTTGGCTGACTTGCTACGTCCCTAGCGCCTGCACTCGCTGTCGTCATCGAGGAGCGTCGTCGAGGGCGCGGGCATACGGCGGGTGTGGCAGCGGTAGAGCCTCATCGTGATGTCGTCGGTGGCGGGTCTGTTCCTGCGAATCGTATTACGCGGGGCCAAGGGGTTTGGATGACGCGAATTGGAGGAGGAGGGCTTGCTAGAGCGGGCGACGTGAGCACGATCCAGAAAAACGGGAAGGCAGCTCACGTTGAAATCGTCCGCCAGCCACTAACGACACCTCCCGCGGCGCCGAACACCGTGCCTCGTCGTAATCCTGGACTTGTCGTCGTCGCCCAGTGGGCTCTGCAGTTGGCGATGGTCGCCGATCTAGCATCGTGGTGGTTGGCGAGGCCCTGTGCTCTGTCCCCAGCGCCGGGACTCGTTGTCGCCATTGAGGACAGTCGTCGAGCGTGCGGGCATACGGCGGGTGTACCAGCAGCGGGGCTTCGGGGTCGTCGTCGATGTCACCGGCACCTATATTCCCGCAAATCATAGCACGCGCGATCGAAAGGTTCGGATGGCGGGAACGCTGTTGAAATGTGGAGGAAGGGTGGATGCTTGCTGTAACGCATGACGCGGCAGAAGTAAGTGTGGATTCCGACAGCGCAACGAAACGCAACTCACGTCGATATCGTGCGCCCTCAGCTAAGTAGACCCTTGTGCGGCCAAACACTGTGCCCTGGACGCGTCGTCGCGATGGCCAGGCATCGGATCTGAGCAGGAGTGGGACTCGTGCGCAATCGAGCCGTGGTGGGTGAGAGGCGAAGACGGACGTCGCGGTCGTGGGTGCGGTCGCATGCACGGCTGGTGGGGGAGATCGTCGTCGTGGTGGGTGCGTACACGGTTGTAGGTGGACAGGCCGCGGGGTGGGGCGCGAGATTGACATCGCGGGTAGGTCGTCCAAAGTTGGACGCGCCATGGCGTCGTCGTCTCTGCGCCATTGCACACACTGAACGCGTTCGATTGAGTGTGTTCCTGGGATCGAATGACGCGGGGCCGAGGGGCTCGGATGACGCGAATGCCATTGAGATTGGATGCTGGAGCGCATGGCATGGCCGAGGTAAGTACCTGATTCAGAGAAAAGGAAGGTAGCTCACGTTGAAGTCGTCCGCCAGTCACCAACGACGCCTCCCGCGGCGCCGAACACCGTGCCTGGCCGTAGAACAGGACTTGTCGTCGTCATCCAGAGCGCTTTGCAGGGGCTGGGACACTGCAGATGGCGATGGTCGCCGATTCAGCATCGCAGTGGTTGGAGACGGCTGTAGGTGACAGACCGCGGTGTGGATAGCGAGATCGTCGTCGCGGGTAGGTGTTGCTAATCGTCCACGGTTGGAGGATGGTGTGCTTGGCGTTTGTTTTCTGAACGAGCGGTGGTGGGGGGAGAGTATCAGTGATAGCGCTCAACATGAGTGCATATAGTGCCCGTCCCGTGTCTCCTGGCCATGAGTACGCAGTACATGACAGGGCGTCGTCGTACCTGCGCCATCGCAGACACTGAACGCGTTCGATGGACGCGTGGCGGTGGGTGAGGATGCTCGCGCGGGAGGATAGGTGCTGGATGGAGGGCATCGCCGACGAAGACGTCGATTGAGATCTGAGATTACACGAAAATGGTAAGGACTTACATTACTCCGGCGCCGCAGCGGAAGAGAAGAGCTCGTTTTGCAGCTTGGTAAGTGCGTTGGCGATACGTATATTGGTAGACGCAAATGTGCTGGGACGCGGGAAACGCGTGGTGTGCTTCCGATCGTCTGCAGGCAGTGTCCTATGATTCAAGTGCGACTCGTACATGCAAGAAGGGCTAAAATAGCGCTTATGCACATAGCAATGGTAGGTATAGTTGGTTCAGGTAAGGTTGACTAGGCCGATAAAGAGCCGATGCCAGACGGTGCAAGCCCCTGGTGGAAAATGCCGAGCGTGCTGACCCATGAAATTTGCGGTTTATTTCAGCACCGCGACTTGACTCACTCCCTCCTCTCCCCCGACCTCCCAACATCCAGGGGCCTGTAAGGTCTGGTTTCTTTCTCCAGCTACGTAAACTTGCGCGTTGCCAGCACACGCGCAAAACCAACGCAGAACACGGGCCAGAAATAGGACTAGACTTGCACGTGTCTCTCCATTACTGACATGGTCGCGGCGATCCAACGGGCGGCCTCAGCGGCCTCCCTGCCATTCCGTAAATCGATAATCGCCCGGTTCCAATCCACTGCTCCTACCACCATGGCCCCCCTCTCCGCCAGCGACATCAACCCCACCTTTCACACCGTGCAGTACGCCGTCCGCGGTGAGCTCGCCATCAAGGCAGAGACGCTGCGCGAGGAGCTCAAGCGCCCCAACCATGGGCTGCCCTTCGACAAGGTCATCTCGTCCAACATCGGAAACCCTCAGCAGAAGGGGCTTGATCAGCCACCGATCACCTTTACACGCCAGGTAGGCATCACAGATCAGACCATCGACGTGCTGTCGTGCTTATTCTATTCATGGGCAGGTGGCGGCACTGATGGAATGGCCAGAGCTCGCGAAGCTCGCGCCAGGCGTGTTCCCCGAGGACGTTGTCGCACGGGCGAAGGAACTCACTGAAGAGATTGGATCTGTGGGCGCCTATTCGCACAGCCAGGGCGTTCCATTTATTCGAAAAAGCGTGGCCAACTTCATCGCAGGTACGTTCATTCATGTCTTCTTATTCTACTCATCTTAACTGAACCTTGCAGCACGCGACGGATACCCTTCGGACCCAGACTCCATCTTTCTTACGGGCGGCGCCTCCGCCGGCGTCTCGTTGCTCATCTCCATGCTGATCTCCTCCGACACCTCCGGCATCCTCATCCCCATACCCCAATACCCGCTCTACACCGCGACCCTCGCGCAGCACAAAGGCCACGCGATCCCATACCACCTCGACGAGACGCACGGCTGGTCCACGCCCGTCTCCTCCATCACCGACGCCATCGCGGACGCGAAGCGCAACGGCATCGTGCCCAAGGGCCTCGTCGTGATCAACCCGGGCAACCCGACCGGCGCGCTCCTCGACGCCGCGACGCAGGCGGAGATCGTGCAGCTCTGCGACGCGCACGGCCTCGTGCTGCTCGCGGACGAGGTGTACCAGGACAACCTGCACCAGCGCACGGCGCACCCGTTCACGTCGTTCAAGAAGGTCGTCGCCGAGCGCGGCGCGCGCGTCCCGCTCGTGTCCTTCCACTCCATCTCCAAGGGCGTGTCGGGCGAGTGCGGCCGGCGCGGCGGCTACTTCGAACTCGCCAACTTCTCCCCGGAGCTCGTCGCGCTGCTGTACAAGATGGTCTCCGTCAGCCTGTGCCCGCCGCTGTCCGGGCAGATCGGGGTGGACTCGATGGTGCGCCCGCCCGCGCCCGGGTCGCCGTCATACCCCTTGTGGAAGCAGGAGACGGAGTCGATCCACAAGGCGCTCGCCGAGCGCACGCGGCTCATGGCCGCGCGCCTGAACGCGCTGCCGGGCGTGTCCGTCGTCGACTCACCCGGCGCGCTGTACCTGTACCCGCGCATCCGCCTGAGCGAGGCGGCGATCGCGGCGGCGCGAGAGGCGGGCAAGGAGCCGGACGCGTTCTATGCGCTCGCGCTGCTCGACGAGACGGGCATCTGCGTCGTGCCCGGGAGCGGGTTCGGGCAGAAGGAGGGCGAGTGGCATTATCGGCTGACGTGCTTGTGCCCCGGGGTGGAGGAGTATGTGGGCAAGCTGGAGCGGTTCCATTTGGGGTGGGTGCGGCGGGATTGGGCGCATTGAGTCACGGGACGGGGCGGGATTGATGGCGGGAATTACTATACGGCGTGAAAACGTGAAAACACGTAAGTAACTGACTGTTTTTTGCGTGTTGGGAGATCGTAGGAGCAGAGGTTAGCCCACCCCGAAGGGCAGGCTAACGTACGTAGTCTAAAAATGTAATAGTCAGTCGATAGTGAATAAACAGGTTTGCGCACCAAGTAATGTGACGGATTTGGTAGGTGGGAGAGTGATATTCGCGCGGAAAGTTCGGTTGCGGCGTCTGGAGGCTAAGTCGTCGGTAGATAGTGAATCAACTGGTTTACGCACCAAGTCATGGGGTTGTTAATGGCACGGAAAGTGCAATACTCGTGAAAAAACAGCCTTACGCACCAAGTCGCGATGGGTCGGATTCCGTCGGAATCAGACGGAGTGATTTTCACGCGGCAAGTTCGAAGCTTTATTCAAAAGATCCCAGCGGCTAGAGGCAAAGTCGTCAGTAGATAGTGAATAAATTGGTTTTACACACAGAATGGGTAAGGAAGCGGCGATGCGACGGATTGATTTTCACACAGAAAGCCCAATTCCACTTCAATTTCACTTTGACAAAGAAACCTGAAAATTACTTTAGCACGTAAATGAGAATATGGGACACATAAATCACCTCAAGCATTGACCAGTGACCTCCATTAGTCTCCGAGCATAGAAAGCCCTAATTTTGACCTATAAGCATATTATACAAGTCAAATAATCAAAACATACCAGCGTAGTCCATGGACATGTGGGAGATCACACAACGCGAGAACAACGCGAGAATCTAAAATTATAAGGAAGAATTTTATTTACCTTGACCTTAATTCCGAACAGGCAATGCCACGTAGTCCATGGACATGTGGAAAGTCATAACAACGGGCGCTTAGAGTCAAGCTTTCCGCATAGCCAGAGTTTGTTCGGCGGATGTTCGAAAATAGATTTTGACATTGATTATTCAAAATCACAGATCTTTTGAGAGGGAAGTGTACGTCGCAGTCCACCGGAAATCAAAATATGGTGTCAGAACATCTGGAGATAGAATATCAGATAAGGAAGACAACATACCAGATCATTGCGCCGCGGTTCATCGGAAGCTGATATATAGTGTCAGAATATCTAGAGATAGCATTAGTTTTGTTACAGATAAGAAAGAGCACACCATACCTTTGAGGACCACGGAAGGCGACATAGGAGCTCGCCGGAAGCCCATATATGGTGTCAGAATATCTAGAGAGAACATTAGTCTTGTATTGGATAATTACATGAGCTAGCCTCTTCAATCTTTGTGCTGGCGGGTTGAGAACATTGCCTAGAGGTGTACAGCGTCGTACTAAAGCGATTGTTGTTGTCTTGGACCGGTGTGTGGCGAGGGCGAGTAGAATAACGAAGTTCTGGGGGAGGAGGAGGAGATGAAGTGGCAGAGATCTGTGTAGCATCCACCGCGTTCGTAGTTGTCGTTGAGGTGCGTATACCCGTTTTCGAGGCTCCAGAATCCGAATCTGAAGTCCGATTGAGAATTGGTTGACTCGTTCGCGCGCTAGACATATTGGATGTCAATCTGATGTCAATCTGGAAGTTGGAAGCTGCTGAAGCAATTCTAACTAACCTGGAGCCTTCCAAATAATTTTCCTCAATCCCCTTAGTTGTATCAATTCCTTCCGCATCGCTTTTACCATCCGATTCATCCTCTAAGGTAGAAGGATAAATCCTTCTTTCCTCATCCTCCTGGTCCACTTCCTCCACAATTTCTCCATCATTCTGAGTGCCGAGGGGTTTATAGCGACCCTAGACTGTTTACTGAGCATCTCTTCGTCAAAATCAGTTAAGAATACGACGAGAGGTTGAATATATAGAGATAAAATTAGGTTTTCTGTCCATAATAAGAAGATAACAATGTAACATACCTTTGTGCAATTTCTCCGTCGTTCTGAGAGCCCGAGAGGTCTATAGCAGCCCTAGACTTTCCACTGAACAACCCTTCGTCGAAAGGACGCAAGAATACGACGAGAGGTAGAATATATAGAGATATCATTAGCTTTTGTTAGATAATGAGGACAGTAACATACCTTTGTTGGATTGAGGATCACGGAAGACGATACAAGATGTCGGTAGCTTTGAATATACATTAGCATAGCTCACATATACAGAAACAGTTGAAGACATACCAATAGCTATTAGCATTGTTCGATATGAAAGAAAATGGGACTGGATACTAGCATAAGGACGGCAGGGAGGGAAAGGGGATTCGGAAGCACGTTCAAAATTCCTACGTTTTAATATCATCTGCTGGCAGGGCCGATGTGCACTATCCCTGCCCGCCCTTGCAGGATCTAGACTTGTGAGCAGAGCTAAAGTTTCGACCTTGCCAGCAAGCTGCCAGCAAGTATAATCATTCCTCAGGGTAGATTAGGATTAGAACTATTGTCTCCTGAATCTTAGTCCCGGGAGTATCATCTCGCAATTCTTCCCTTCGCATCCGTGAGTTGACATGTACTCGGAAATCCATCTCCTGAGAGGTAATTTAAATTATCTAAACGGGCATTACCCTCCGCTTGCTAGACTGCTGCCCTTGTCTAAAAAATCTATCATGGTTCCCCTCTTATACGAACAGCCCGCTTTCAAATAATGGCTTATTGACAATGGTCATGGGTGGTAGAATTAATTGTAAAGAGTCCCATAAAATATTAGAAACAGCCACTATCCACAGTTCCGGCTGCATCGCCATTCACACCAAACTGAGTCCGAGATTCGGGAGAATATACTGGCATAGAACTAGTTACTTAAGATGCACTAAAATTTCATTTACTTCCTTCCATTTCGTGATGCAGAATTACGGTCGCAGAAGCTAAAGTCGAGGAACACCTACATTTTGATCCGCCGTCTCCATCGCACTGTACCGCCCCTTGTTTCCATCTCCTTACACGTATGCAGCTTTTAATCCATGGTCGCACCATAACATGTCGCTGCCATTTTCTTACTTTTGGGCTGCACATCGATTGCGATCAAGAAATTGACTGTCCTGGGCGGTATTATGATTTAGCGCCCATATTTCAATGTAAAGTGTGCTTCGGAAGCTTCGCCAGCAGTGCTAACCTCCAAAAATTAAAATATATAGCTTCTAATTGTTTTGCGGTAATATTAAGCCCCTCAACACTTCATTTATATTTATTGAATTTGTCTGGATGCATACGAAAATGCTTTAGCGCCCGTGATAACTCCCAACGATAACATTTGTAAATAGACATTGCTTTGAGCTGTTTAAAATAAATTTACTCAATGAGCTACGGCCAAGGCGTCTGAGAGATATATCGGATCGCAATAACAAGAGATTCTCCAATAGATTTTGTGGGGTCTGTATGATCTGCATGCGGCGGTCCCGGGTAAACTCGAGATCAGGCATTGGCGCTACATATATGCCGCGCAATCTGTAATTAAAGACCGAGGTAGATAGTGTTTATTGTTAGATAATAGATTCGAACAGCAGCAGGATAAAGGAAGCCATACAATGCCTAAATGTGATTGGGTACGGAATGTGGGATATCTACACGGAATGCCATATCTCTACGTCTTCGAGCCCTAACCAATAGAATAGCGCAAAGCGCCCGATTCAGAGGAGCATTTGATTGGTGGTATAGAAATCAGCACATCGTTTCCCGAGTAACTACGACGTCAGAAAGATGAAGCGCGGAACGATCCCAATCAATACCACGGCATGTCCGCCTCCTCACCGAATACGCCATTTCAAAAGCCACAAATGAGCCGTTCTTTTCACATGTTATTAGGACCCTGAATGCTACGGCTAGTCTACGTGGCAGCGAAAATAGTGCGCGCAGTGCGCATGCACCACCAAGTGGGCGGAGGATTGTGTGCCGCTCTCTGCAGAGTCCCCAACATGAATCGCGCATTTCTATTGCAATTCTTAATTATATCGCACACTGTTTTTCAGGACGTTAGGAGACATTATTAACTACCTATTTCCAAAATTTCAGAGGCGGACGAGTAAATGTCGACCGCAGGCACTCCATGCCACCCGACGGCACCCTGGCTGGCCCCCGTCTCGCCAGCACATTCGAAGAAGCAGCGCAACCGCGGGGACCTAGAAAGAACACGTACATTACGTCCCATTACGGATGCATTAAGCTGACGTTTCAGCCTAAGTCCCTGCTAATTTCTGCGCTTGCAGTGGATGAATCGGAGCAGGGGGACGTGTAGTGCACGGAAGCCGCTAGAAACGCCGTTTCCGCATTTCTTAGGTATTTCGTTCAGGGAGACATGGCCGTAGGCGCGGACAGACCTTCGGTAGGGTCGACTCTGGTGAGATGTCCGCTCTGAGCGTGTGCGGTGGGGATTGCACTGAGGATGTGTTTGCGAGATCTTTGAAGCTATTGCAAATGCAGACGGTTTGTGATACTGCAATAAAACAGGAAAAACTTATGTATTCAGCTTCTACATACAGTATAATGGTTTAGGATACACTGAAGGTAGATACAGGAGTAAAATATACAGGTTATGAGGTCGCTATCGCAAGCAGGAGAAAGAGACGCGGAGGGATGGCGCGAATGGGACATGTTCGCTTAAGTTGCCAATCCCGGGCGTCGGACCCTGCACTCGCATCCGTTTCTATCCAAACCTATTTATTTGGTGCCGCTACGTACATGATGTGTGGATGTATATAAGGAGTACCTAACTAACCAGCTAACCTCATTCCCCACCTCCTCAGCTTTCCTCCGCTCTCCTCTACATCTCTCATCGCCTTCGCCATCGACAGCCCGCGTCCTTCCCAAGTAAGTGCGCACCCTCCCATTCCCGTTCCCTTCCTCGCTCGACATGGCCTCTGACATTCCCTTTTGCATGTCTAGTTGATGCCGATGGTCGACGATGCCGCGGGATCTCGACCTCGTTGGGTAAGTCGTCCAGGTTGTCGATGCGTACGCTGACGAGAGTGGATAGGCGAGGCCACTGCGCAGTACGACGGCGGGGCTGGAGGGGATGGCGCCAGCCAGTGCCCTGTGCCCGTTGGTGAGTGGTCTGCGAGGCGATGGCGGCGCCCGCCATGCAGTCGGCATCCACGCTCGTTCTCACCTCGGTTCGACTCTCTCTCGCCGTTCCTTTCCCCACTCGACATGGCCTTGCTCCTGCTCCTTTACATGCCTACACGGTCCCGATGGGCGACAGCGCCGCGGGATCTTGACCACCCGGCCGCCTTCGTTGGGTAAGTCGTCCTGGTCCTGGTTGAGGTTGAGACGCTCGTCTGGACAGTACGCTGACGAGATCGGATAGGCGGAGTCGCTGCGCAGTCAACGGCGGTGCTGGGGAGGATGGCGCTAGCCAGACCACGCCGCCCGTTGGTGAGTGATCCGCGAGGCGATGGCGGCGACCGCCCTGCCGTCCGTCTGCATCTTCGCCTCTGACCTTATTTCACCCTCGCAGCCCGCGCACCATCTGATCGCCATCATCCTGCGCAGCGACAGCGGACTGGGTGCCCTAACGCCCCATGCGGCGATCTGCGCAAGCGTTCCCGGTACGTTCCAACGGATCTTTACCGCCGATCATCCACTGACGCGATGTACGTGGGCACGCCGCCCTCCAGGACGAACCAGGCATGTAGGAAGGGGATCCGAGAGAGGACGGGTGCTCGTCGGCGGCCGATGAGTCGTCGTGGACGTCGAAAAGAGCGGGCATGGGTGGGGGGCGCAGGCTGGTAAGTGGCGAACTATCGTTTGTGTTGCCGTGCAAACACTAACGATCCTCGTGTCAGTTCGCCTGCACATCGTCGCCACGAGATAAGACGTACCTCTCGTCGTGTCGATCCCGCTGCCGCCTCGTACGTCCTTCTTTGTCCACATTACATCCGAGTTTTGGCTGACTTGCTACGTCCCTAGCGCCTGCACTCGCTGTCGTCACCGAGGAGCGTCGTCGAGGGCGCGGGCATACGGCGGGTGTGGCAGCGGTAGAACCTCATCGTGATGTCGGCGGCGGCGGGTCTGTTCCTGCGAATCGTATTACGCGGGGCCGAGGGGTTTGGATGACGCGAATTGGAGGAGGAGGCCTTGCTGGAGCGGGCGAGGTGAGCACGATCCAGAAAAACAGAAGGCAGCTCACGTTGAGATCGTCCGCCAGCGACCAACTTCACCTCCCGCGGCGCCGAACACCGTGCCTCGTCGTAAATATGGACTTATCGTCATCGTCGCCCAGGGCGCTTCGCGCCGTGGGCTCTGCAGATGGCGATGGTCGCCGATCCAGCATCCTGGGTGGTCGGCGAGGCCTTGTGCCCCGTCCCCAGCGCCCGGAATCGTTGTCGCCATCGAGGACAGTCGTCGAGGGTGCGGGCATACGGCGGGTGTACCAGCAGCGGAGCTCCGGGGTGGTCGTCGATGTCGCCGGCAGCTATGTCCCCGCGAATCGTAGTACGCGCGGTCGAGGGATAGGATGGCACGAACGCCGTCGAAATGGGTGGGTGGTGGGTGCTCGCTGTACCGCTTGACGCGGCAGAAGTAAGTGTGGATTCCGACAGCACAACGAAACGCCACTCACGTCGATATCGTGTGCCCTCAGCTAAGTAGACCCCCATGCGGCCAAACACTGTGCTCTGGACGCGTCGTCTCGGATGGCCAGGCCTCGGATCTGAGCAGGAGTGGAACTCGTGGGCAATCGAGCCGTGGTGGGTGGGAGGCGAAGACGGACGTCGCGGTCGTGGGTGC
Organism: Pholiota molesta; assembly: GCA_014925825.1. Taxonomy (NCBI): domain Eukaryota; kingdom Fungi; phylum Basidiomycota; class Agaricomycetes; order Agaricales; family Strophariaceae; genus Pholiota; species Pholiota molesta. The sequence goes on along the minus strand of JACGCK010000146.1, from coordinate 64,696 downwards.
GGTCTCGCATGCAGGGCTGGTGGGGGAGATCGTCGTCGTGGTGGGTGCGTACACGGTTGTAGGTGGACAGGCCGCGGGGTGGGGGGCGAGATTGTCATCGCGGGTAGGTCGTCCAAAGTTGGATGCGCCATGGCGTCGTCGTCTCTGCGCCATTGCACACACTGAACGCGTTCGATTGAGTGTGTTCCTGGGATCGAATGACGCGGGGCCGAGGGGTTCGGATGACGGGAATGCCGTTGAGATTGGATGCTGGAGCGCATGGCATGGCCAAGGTAAGCCTGATTCAGAGAAAAGGAAGGTAGCTCACGGTGAAGTCGTCCGCCAGCCACCAACGACGCCTGGTCCACGGTTGGAGGATTGTGTGTATGGTGTTTGTTTTCTGAGCGAACGAGCGGTGGTGGGGAGTTGCTATCACTGATAGCGCTCAACATGAGCGCACATAGTGGTTACCGTGGGTCCGTGCCCGTCCTGTGTCTCCTGGCCATGAGTAGGCAGTACGCGCCATGGCGTCGCCGACGAAGACGTCGATTGACATCTGAGATTACGCGGAAATGGTAAGGACTTACATTACTCCTGCGCCGCAGCGGAAGAGAAGAGCTCGTTTTGCAGCTTGGTAAGTGCGTTGGCGATACGTATATTGGTAGACGCAAATGTGCTGGGACGCGGGAAACGCGTGGTGTGCTTCCGATCTCCTGCAGGCAGTGTCCTATGATGCAATTGCGACTCGGACATGCAAGAAGGGCTAAAATAGCGCTTATACACGTAGCAATGGTAGGTATAGTTGGTTCAGGTAAGGTCGACTAGGCCGATAAAGAGCCGATGACGGTGCAAGCCCCTGTGGAAAATGCCGAGCGTGCTGACCCATGAAATTTGCAGTTTATTTCAGCACCGCGACTTGACTCACTCCCAACTCTCCCCCAACCTCCCAACATCCAGGGCCTGTAAGGTCTGGTTTCTTTTCTCCAGCTACGTTAACTTGCACGTTGCCAGCACACGCGCAAAACCAACGCAGAACACGGGCCAGAAATAGGACTAGACTTGCACGTGTCTCTCCATTACTGACATGGTCGCGGCGATCCAACGGGCGGCCTCAGCGGCCTCCCTGCCATTCCGTAAATCGATAATCGCCCGGTTCCAATCCACCGCTCCTACCACCATGGCCCCCCTCTCCGCCAGCGATATCAACCCCACCTTCCACACTGTGCAGTACGCCGTCCGCGGTGAGCTCGCCATCAAGGCAGAGACGCTGCGCGAGCAGCTCAAGCGCCCCAACCATGGGCTGCCCTTCGACAAGGTCATCTCGTCCAACATCGGAAACCCTCAGCAGAAGGGGCTTGATCAGCCACCGATCACCTTTACACGCCAGGTAGGCATCCCAGATCAGATCATCGACGTGCTGTCGTGCTTATTCTACAGGTTGCGGCACTGATGGAATGGCCAGAACTCGCGAAGCTCGCGCCAGGCGTGTTCCCCGAGGACGTTATCGCACGGGCGAAGGAACTCACTGAAGAGATTGGATCTGTGGGCGCCTATTCGCACAGCCAGGGCGTACCATTTATTCGAAAAAGCGTGGCAAACTTCATCGCAGGTACGTTCGTCTACGTCTTCTGCTTCTACTCATCCTAACTGAACCTTGCAGCACGCGACGGATACCCTTCGGACCCAGACTCCATCTTTCTTACGGGCGGCGCCTCCGCCGGCGTCTCCTTGCTCATCTCCATGCTGATCTCCTCCGAGACCTCCGGCATCCTCATCCCCATACCCCAATACCCGCTCTACACCGCGACCCTTGCGCAGCACAAAGGCCACGCGATCCCATACCACCTCGACGAGACGCACGGCTGGTCCACGCCCGTCTCCTCCATCACCGACGCCATCGCGGACGCGAAGCGCAACGGCATCGTGCCCAAGGGCCTCGTCGTGATCAACCCGGGCAACCCGACCGGCGCGCTCCTCGACGCCGCGACGCAGGCGGAGATCGTGCAGCTCTGCGACGCGCACGGCCTCGTGCTGCTCGCGGACGAGGTGTACCAGGACAACCTGCACCAGCGCACGGCGCACCCGTTCACGTCGTTCAAGAAGGTCGTCGCCGAGCGCGGCGCGCGCGTCCCGCTCGTGTCCTTCCACTCCATCTCCAAGGGCGTGTCGGGCGAGTGCGGCCGGCGCGGCGGCTACTTCGAACTCGCCAACTTCTCCCCGGAGCTCGTCGCGCTGCTGTACAAGATGGTCTCCGTCAGCCTGTGCCCGCCGCTGTCCGGGCAGATCGGGGTGGACTCGATGGTGCGCCCGCCCGCGCCCGGGTCGCCGTCATACCCCTTGTGGAAGCAGGAGACGGAGTCGATCCACAAGGCGCTCGCCGAGCGCACGCGGCTCATGGCCGCGCGCCTGAACGCGCTGCCGGGCGTGTCCGTCGTCGACTCACCCGGCGCGCTGTACCTGTACCCGCGCATCCGCCTGAGCGAGGCGGCGATCGCGGCGGCGCGAGAGGCGGGCAAGGAGCCGGACGCGTTCTATGCGCTCGCGCTGCTCGACGAGACGGGCATCTGCGTCGTGCCCGGGAGCGGGTTCGGGCAGAAGGAGGGCGAGTGGCATTATCGGCTGACGTGCTTGTGCCCCGGGGTGGAGGAGTATGTGGGCAAGCTGGAGCGGTTCCATTTGGGGTGGGTGCGGCGGGATTGGGCGCATTGAGTCACGGGACGGGGCGGGATTGATGGCGGGAATTACTATACGGCGTGAAAACGTGAAAACACGTAAGTAACTGACTGTTTTTTGCGTGTTGGGAGATCGTAGGAGCAGAGGTTAGCCCACCCCGAAGGGCAGGCTAACGTACGTAGTCTAAAAATGTAATAGTCAGTCGATAGTGAATAAACAGGTTTGCGCACCAAGTAATGTGACGGATTTGGTAGGTGGAGAGTGATATTCGCGCGGAAAGTTCGGTTGCGGCGTCTGGAGGCTAAGTCGTCGGTAGATAGTGAATCAACTGGTTTACGCACCAAGTCATGGGTTGTTAATGGCACGGAAAGTGCAATACTCGTGAAAAACAGCCTTACGCACCAAGTCGCGATGGGTCGGATTCCGTCGGAATCAGACGGAGTGATTTTCACGCGGCAAGTTCGAAGCTTTATTCAAAAGATCCCAGCGGCTAGAGGCAAAGTCGTCAGTAGATAGTGAATAAATTGGTTTTACACACAGAATGGGTAAGGAAGCGGCGATGCGACGGATTGATTTTCACACAGAAAGCCCAATTCCACTTCAATTTCACTTTGACAAAGAAACCTGAAAATTACTTTAGCACGTAAATGAGAATATGGGACACATAAATCACCTCAAGCATTGACCAGTGACCTCCATTAGTCTCCGAGCATAGAAAGCCTAATTTTGACCTATAAGCATATTATACAAGTCAAATAATCAAAACATACCAGCGTAGTCCATGGACATGTGGGAGATCACACAACGCGAGAACAACGCGAGAATCTAAAATTATAAGGAAGAATTTTATTTACCTTGACCTTAATTCCGAACAGGCAATGCCACGTAGTCCATGGACATGTGGAAAGTCATAACAACGGGCGCTTAGAGTCAAGCTTTCCGCATAGCCAGAGTTTGTTCGGCGGATGTTCGAAAATAGATTTTGACATTGATTATTCAAAATCACAGATCTTTTGAGAGGGAAGTGTACGTCGCAGTCCACCGGAAATCAAAATATGGTGTCAGAACATCTGGAGATAGAATATCAGATAAGGAAGACAACATACCAGATCATTGCGCCGCGGTTCATCGGAAGCTGATATATAGTGTCAGAATATCTAGAGATAGCATTAGTTTTGTTACAGATAAGAAAGAGCACACCATACCTTTGAGGACCACGGAAGGCGACATAGGAGCTCGCCGGAAGCCCATATATGGTGTCAGAATATCTAGAGAGAACATTAGTCTTGTATTGGATAATTACATGAGCTAGCCTCTTCAATCTTTGTGCTGGCGGGTTGAGAACATTGCCTAGAGGTGTACAGCGTCGTACTAAAGCGATTGTTGTTGTCTTGGACCGGTGTGTGGCGAGGGCGAGTAGAATAACGAAGTTCTGGGGAGGAGGAGGAGATGAAGTGGCAGAGATCTGTGTAGCATCCACCGCGTTCGTAGTTGTCGTTGAGGTGCGTATACCCGTTTTCGAGGCTCCAGAATCCGAATCTGAAGTCCGATTGAGAATTGGTTGACTCGTTCGCGCGCTAGACATATTGGATGTCAATCTGATGTCAATCTGGAAGTTGGAAGCTGCTGAAGCAATTCTAACTAACCTGGAGCCTTCCAAATAATTTTCCTCAATCCCTTAGTTGTATCAATTCCTTCCGCATCGCTTTTACCATCCGATTCATCCTCTAAGGTAGAAGGATAAATCCTTCTTTCCTCATCCTCCTGGTCCACTTCCTCCACAATTTCTCCATCATTCTGAGTGCCGAGGGGTTTATAGCGACCCTAGACTGTTTACTGAGCATCTCTTCGTCAAAATCAGTTAAGAATACGACGAGAGGTTGAATATATAGAGATAAATTAGGTTTTCTGTCCATAATAAGAAGATAACAATGTAACATACCTTTGTGCAATTTCTCCGTCGTTCTGAGAGCCCGAGAGGTCTATAGCAGCCCTAGACTTTCCACTGAACAACCCTTCGTCGAAAGGACGCAAGAATACGACGAGAGGTAGAATATATAGAGATATCATTAGCTTTTGTTAGATAATGAGGACAGTAACATACCTTTGTTGGATTGAGGATCACGGAAGACGATACAAGATGTCGGTAGCTTTGAATATACATTAGCATAGCTCACATATACAGAAACAGTTGAAGACATACCAATAGCTATTAGCATTGTTCGATATGAAAGAAAATGGGACTGGATACTAGCATAAGGACGGCAGGGAGGGAAAGGGGATTCGGAAGCACGTTCAAAATTCCTACGTTTTAATATCATCTGCTGGCAGGGCCGATGTGCACTATCCCTGCCCGCCCTTGCAGGATCTAGACTTGTGAGCAGAGCTAAAGTTTCGACCTTGCCAGCAAGCTGCCAGCAAGTATAATCATTCCTCAGGGTAGATTAGGATTAGAACTATTGTCTCCTGAATCTTAGTCCCGGGAGTATCATCTCGCAATTCTTCCCTTCGCATCCGTGAGTTGACATGTACTCGGAAATCCATCTCCTGAGAGGTAATTTAAATTATCTAAACGGGCATTACCCTCCGCTTGCTAGACTGCTGCCCTTGTCTAAAAAATCTATCATGGTTCCCCTCTTATACGAACAGCCCGCTTTCAAATAATGGCTTATTGACAATGGTCATGGGTGGTAGAATTAATTGTAAAGAGTCCCATAAAATATTAGAAACAGCCACTATCCACAGTTCCGGCTGCATCGCCATTCACACCAAACTGAGTCCGAGATTCGGGAGAATATACTGGCATAGAACTAGTTACTTAAGATGCACTAAAATTTCATTTACTTCCTTCCATTTCGTGATGCAGAATTACGGTCGCAGAAGCTAAAGTCGAGGAACACCTACATTTTGATCCGCCGTCTCCATCGCACTGTACCGCCCCTTGTTTCCATCTCCTTACACGTATGCAGCTTTTAATCCATGGTCGCACCATAACATGTCGCTGCCATTTTCTTACTTTTGGGCTGCACATCGATTGCGATCAAGAAATTGACTGTCCTGGGCGGTATTATGATTTAGCGCCCATATTTCAATGTAAAGTGTGCTTCGGAAGCTTCGCCAGCAGTGCTAACCTCCAAAAATTAAAATATATAGCTTCTAATTGTTTTGCGGTAATATTAAGCCCCTCAACACTTCATTTATATTTATTGAATTTGTCTGGATGCATACGAAAATGCTTTAGCGCCCGTGATAACTCCCAACGATAACATTTGTAAATAGACATTGCTTTGAGCTGTTTAAAATAAATTTACTCAATGAGCTACGGCCAAGGCGTCTGAGAGATATATCGGATCGCAATAACAAGAGATTCTCCAATAGATTTTGTGGGGTCTGTATGATCTGCATGCGGCGGTCCCGGGTAAACTCGAGATCAGGCATTGGCGCTACATATATGCCGCGCAATCTGTAATTAAAGACCGAGGTAGATAGTGTTTATTGTTAGATAATAGATTCGAACAGCAGCAGGATAAAGGAAGCCATACAATGCCTAAATGTGATTGGGTACGGAATGTGGGATATCTACACGGAATGCCATATCTCTACGTCTTCGAGCCCTAACCAATAGAATAGCGCAAAGCGCCCGATTCAGAGGAGCATTTGATTGGTGGTATAGAAATCAGCACATCGTTTCCCGAGTAACTACGACGTCAGAAAGATGAAGCGCGGAACGATCCCAATCAATACCACGGCATGTCCGCCTCCTCACCGAATACGCCATTTCAAAAGCCACAAATGAGCCGTTCTTTTCACATGTTATTAGGACCCTGAATGCTACGGCTAGTCTACGTGGCAGCGAAAATAGTGCGCGCAGTGCGCATGCACCACCAAGTGGGCGGAGGATTGTGTGCCGCTCTCTGCAGAGTCCCCAACATGAATCGCGCATTTCTATTGCAATTCTTAATTATATCGCACACTGTTTTTCAGGACGTTAGGAGACATTATTAACTACCTATTTCCAAAATTTCAGAGGCGGACGAGTAAATGTCGACCGCAGGCACTCCATGCCACCCGACGGCACCCTGGCTGGCCCCCGTCTCGCCAGCACATTCGAAGAAGCAGCGCAACCGCGGGGACCTAGAAAGAACACGTACATTACGTCCCATTACGGATGCATTAAGCTGACGTTTCAGCCTAAGTCCCTGCTAATTTCTGCGCTTGCAGTGGATGAATCGGAGCAGGGGGACGTGTAGTGCACGGAAGCCGCTAGAAACGCCGTTTCCGCATTTCTTAGGTATTTCGTTCAGGGAGACATGGCCGTAGGCGCGGACAGACCTTCGGTAGGGTCGACTCTGGTGAGATGTCCGCTCTGAGCGTGTGCGGTGGGGATTGCACTGAGGATGTGTTTGCGAGATCTTTGAAGCTATTGCAAATGCAGACGGTTTGTGATACTGCAATAAAACAGGAAAAACTTATGTATTCAGCTTCTACATACAGTATAATGGTTTAGGATACACTGAAGGTAGATACAGGAGTAAAATATACAGGTTATGAGGTCGCTATCGCAAGCAGGAGAAAGAGACGCGGAGGGATGGCGCGAATGGGACATGTTCGCTTAAGTTGCCAATCCCGGGCGTCGGACCCTGCACTCGCATCCGTTTCTATCCAAACCTATTTATTTGGTGCCGCTACGTACATGATGTGTGGATGTATATAAGGAGTACCTAACTAACCAGCTAACCTCATTCCCCACCTCCTCAGCTTTCCTCCGCTCTCCTCTACATCTCTCATCGCCTTCGCCATCGACAGCCCGCGTCCTTCCCAAGTAAGTGCGCACCCTCCCATTCCCGTTCCCTTCCTCGCTCGACATGGCCTCTGACATTCCCTTTTGCATGTCTAGTTGATGCCGATGGTCGACGATGCCGCGGGATCTCGACCTCGTTGGGTAAGTCGTCCAGGTTGTCGATGCGTACGCTGACGAGAGTGGATAGGCGAGGCCACTGCGCAGTACGACGGCGGGGCTGGAGGGGATGGCGCCAGCCAGTGCCCTGTGCCCGTTGGTGAGTGGTCTGCGAGGCGATGGCGGCGCCCGCCATGCAGTCGGCATCCACGCTCGTTCTCACCTCGGTTCGACTCTCTCTCGCCGTTCCTTTCCCCACTCGACATGGCCTTGCTCCTGCTCCTTTACATGCCTACACGGTCCCGATGGGCGACAGCGCCGCGGGATCTTGACCACCCGGCCGCCTTCGTTGGGTAAGTCGTCCTGGTCCTGGTTGAGGTTGAGACGCTCGTCTGGACAGTACGCTGACGAGATCGGATAGGCGGAGTCGCTGCGCAGTCAACGGCGGTGCTGGGGAGGATGGCGCTAGCCAGACCACGCCGCCCGTTGGTGAGTGATCCGCGAGGCGATGGCGGCGACCGCCCTGCCGTCCGTCTGCATCTTCGCCTCTGACCTTATTTCACCCTCGCAGCCCGCGCACCATCTGATCGCCATCATCCTGCGCAGCGACAGCGGACTGGGTGCCCTAACGCCCCATGCGGCGATCTGCGCAAGCGTTCCCGGTACGTTCCAACGGATCTTTACCGCCGATCATCCACTGACGCGATGTACGTGGGCACGCCGCCCTCCAGGACGAACCAGGCATGTAGGAAGGGGATCCGAGAGAGGACGGGTGCTCGTCGGCGGCCGATGAGTCGTCGTGGACGTCGAAAAGAGCGGGCATGGGTGGGGGGCGCAGGCTGGTAAGTGGCGAACTATCGTTTGTGTTGCCGTGCAAACACTAACGATCCTCGTGTCAGTTCGCCTGCACATCGTCGCCACGAGATAAGACGTACCTCTCGTCGTGTCGATCCCGCTGCCGCCTCGTACGTCCTTCTTTGTCCACATTACATCCGAGTTTTGGCTGACTTGCTACGTCCCTAGCGCCTGCACTCGCTGTCGTCACCGAGGAGCGTCGTCGAGGGCGCGGGCATACGGCGGGTGTGGCAGCGGTAGAACCTCATCGTGATGTCGGCGGCGGCGGGTCTGTTCCTGCGAATCGTATTACGCGGGGCCGAGGGGTTTGGATGACGCAAATTGGAGGAGGAGGCCTTGCTGGAGCGGGCGAGGTGAGCACGATCCAGAAAAACAGAAGGCAGCTCACGTTGAGATCGTCCGCCAGCGACCAACTTCACCTCCCGCGGCGCCGAACACCGTGCCTCGTCGTAAATATGGACTTATCGTCATCGTCGCCCAGGGCGCTTCGCGCCGTGGGCTCTGCAGATGGCGATGGTCGCCGATCCAGCATCCTGGGTGGTCGGCGAGGCCTTGTGCCCCGTCCCCAGCGCCCGGAATCGTTGTCGCCATCGAGGACAGTCGTCGAGGGTGCGGGCATACGGCGGGTGTACCAGCAGCGGAGCTCCGGGGTGGTCGTCGATGTCGCCGGCAGCTATGTCCCCGCGAATCGTAGTACGCGCGGTCGAGGGATAGGATGGCACGAACGCCGTCGAAATGGGTGGGTGGTGGGTGCTCGCTGTACCGCTTGACGCGGCAGAAGTAAGTGTGGATTCCGACAGCACAACGAAACGCCACTCACGTCGATATCGTGTGCCCTCAGCTAAGTAGACCCCCATGCGGCCAAACACTGTGCTCTGGACGCGTCGTCTCGGATGGCCAGGCCTCGGATCTGAGCAGGAGTGGAACTCGTGGGCAATCGAGCCGTGGTGGGTGGGAGGCGAAGACGGACGTCGCGGTCGTGGGTGCGGTCTCGCATGCAGGGCTGGTGGGGGAGATCGTCGTCGTGGTGGGTGCGTACACGGTTGTAGGTGGACAGGCCGCGGGGTGGGGGGCGAGATTGTCATCGCGGGTAGGTCGTCCAAAGTTGGATGCGCCATGGCGTCGTCGTCTCTGCGCCATTGCACACACTGAACGCGTTCGATTGAGTGTGTTCCTGGGATCGAATGACGCGGGGCCGAGGGGTTCGGATGACGGGAATGCCGTTGAGATTGGATGCTGGAGCGCATGGCATGGCCAAGGTAAGCCTGATTCAGAGAAAAGGAAGGTAGCTCACGGTGAAGTCGTCCGCCAGCCACCAACGACGCCTGGTCCACGGTTGGAGGATTGTGTGTATGGTGTTTGTTTTCTGAGCGAACGAGCGGTGGTGGGGAGTTGCTATCACTGATAGCGCTCAACATGAGCGCACATAGTGGTTACCGTGGGTCCGTGCCCGTCCTGTGTCTCCTGGCCATGAGTAGGCAGTACGCGCCATGGCGTCGCCGACGAAGACGTCGATTGACATCTGAGATTACGCGGAAATGGTAAGGACTTACATTACTCCTGCGCCGCAGCGGAAGAGAAGAGCTCGTTTTGCAGCTTGGTAAGTGCGTTGGCGATACGTATATTGGTAGACGCAAATGTGCTGGGACGCGGGAAACGCGTGGTGTGCTTCCGATCTCCTGCAGGCAGTGTCCTATGATGCAATTGCGACTCGGACATGCAAGAAGGGCTAAAATAGCGCTTATACACGTAGCAATGGTAGGTATAGTTGGTTCAGGTAAGGTCGACTAGGCCGATAAAGAGCCGATGACGGTGCAAGCCCCTGTGGAAAATGCCGAGCGTGCTGACCCATGAAATTTGCAGTTTATTTCAGCACCGCGACTTGACTCACTCCCAACTCTCCCCCAACCTCCCAACATCCAGGGCCTGTAAGGTCTGGTTTCTTTTCTCCAGCTACGTTAACTTGCACGTTGCCAGCACACGCGCAAAACCAACGCAGAACACGGGCCAGAAATAGGACTAGACTTGCACGTGTCTCTCCATTACTGACATGGTCGCGGCGATCCAACGGGCGGCCTCAGCGGCCTCCCTGCCATTCCGTAAATCGATAATCGCCCGGTTCCAATCCACCGCTCCTACCACCATGGCCCCCCTCTCCGCCAGCGATATCAACCCCACCTTCCACACTGTGCAGTACGCCGTCCGCGGTGAGCTCGCCATCAAGGCAGAGACGCTGCGCGAGCAGCTCAAGCGCCCCAACCATGGGCTGCCCTTCGACAAGGTCATCTCGTCCAACATCGGAAACCCTCAGCAGAAGGGGCTTGATCAGCCACCGATCACCTTTACACGCCAGGTAGGCATCCCAGATCAGATCATCGACGTGCTGTCGTGCTTATTCTACAGGTTGCGGCACTGATGGAATGGCCAGAACTCGCGAAGCTCGCGCCAGGCGTGTTCCCCGAGGACGTTATCGCACGGGCGAAGGAACTCACTGAAGAGATTGGATCTGTGGGCGCCTATTCGCACAGCCAGGGCGTACCATTTATTCGAAAAAGCGTGGCAAACTTCATCGCAGGTACGTTCGTCTACGTCTTCTGCTTCTACTCATCCTAACTGAACCTTGCAGCACGCGACGGATACCCTTCGGACCCAGACTCCATCTTTCTTACGGGCGGCGCCTCCGCCGGCGTCTCCTTGCTCATCTCCATGCTGATCTCCTCCGAGACCTCCGGCATCCTCATCCCCATACCCCAATACCCGCTCTACACCGCGACCCTTGCGCAGCACAAAGGCCACGCGATCCCATACCACCTCGACGAGACGCACGGCTGGTCCACGCCCGTCTCCTCCATCACCGACGCCATCGCGGACGCGAAGCGCAACGGCATCGTGCCCAAGGGCCTCGTCGTGATCAACCCGGGCAACCCGACCGGCGCGCTCCTCGACGCCGCGACGCAGGCGGAGATCGTGCAGCTCTGCGACGCGCACGGCCTCGTGCTGCTCGCGGACGAGGTGTACCAGGACAACCTGCACCAGCGCACGGCGCACCCGTTCACGTCGTTCAAGAAGGTCGTCGCCGAGCGCGGCGCGCGCGTCCCGCTCGTGTCCTTCCACTCCATCTCCAAGGGCGTGTCGGGCGAGTGCGGCCGGCGCGGCGGCTACTTCGAACTCGCCAACTTCTCCCCGGAGCTCGTCGCGCTGCTGTACAAGATGGTCTCCGTCAGCCTGTGCCCGCCGCTGTCCGGGCAGATCGGGGTGGACTCGATGGTGCGCCCGCCCGCGCCCGGGTCGCCGTCATACCCCTTGTGGAAGCAGGAGACGGAGTCGATCCACAAGGCGCTCGCCGAGCGCACGCGGCTCATGGCCGCGCGCCTGAACGCGCTGCCGGGCGTGTCCGTCGTCGACTCACCCGGCGCGCTGTACCTGTACCCGCGCATCCGCCTGAGCGAGGCGGCGATCGCGGCGGCGCGAGAGGCGGGCAAGGAGCCGGACGCGTTCTATGCGCTCGCGCTGCTCGACGAGACGGGCATCTGCGTCGTGCCCGGGAGCGGGTTCGGGCAGAAGGAGGGCGAGTGGCATTATCGGCTGACGTGCTTGTGCCCCGGGGTGGAGGAGTATGTGGGCAAGCTGGAGCGGTTCCATTTGGGGTGGGTGCAGAAGTATGGCGCGGCGGAGGAGTGAAAATGCTTGGATGGCGGAAGTGGACGGGATGGAAAACGGGATCTCTTTCAAAATGTTTTTGGCGTCTTATATTTTTGTGCATTTGCTCCATGTTTTTCTTGTATTGCTCAGCAATTTACTGATTTGGCGCATGTAAATTTCCTCTGAACAACTTCAACAAGAGATAGTCACGAAATTCTGCGTATAATCATAAGCGAAATGTATACACAGCTATTGAAAGTTTCGTCCTGATGTTATTAGCGATCCAATAATTTCATACACAAAACGCGCATAAGTTTCTCATCGGATAAAAAAAGTACACGAGAACGAAACAACCTTGTTATTCATCTGCGCCCAATTCTTCTAATGCTACAGCTTCCACTGGGTATAGAAATAAAACAATGCTTGGGGATACAAATATGAACTTACGAAGATACACTGATTCTGAGAACATCCATGGACCATTACTCGTTATGTCCCCTTCTATGATGGTGGTCAGGTAAACTCGAGCCAACGGATGATCGAGTGGGGGCAAGGACGGTCGCGTTGTCGTCACGTATCGTATTTTCTTCGGCTTTCTTTGCCTTGTCCTCGGCTTTCAGAGACTTGGCGCGTTCATACGCTGCAGTTGTAATCTCGGTCAAATCCCGAATAACCTGCTGTCCCTGTGCATCCAAGGAGTCAAATCGCTTTTTAAATTGCCTTGAGTTTAGCACAAAGGCTGGGTCCCAGTTTTTAGACCATGCCGTCGTGATGAGATCCTTCCAAGCCATCCATGCATCTGTTTGATCCGGAACGAGCTCCGTTAAGGTATTTGGATGGGTATAGAACGCGACGAAAGCTGAAGCCTCAGACGGTGTTTGGAAGTGGAGCTTTTTCCATTTGGGCTCGGGCCACATGCCCAGTGTCTTAAACAAAACTTGGGTTTGAATGTAATTGCGATCATACCAGGCGAGGATTGCGTTGAATATCCACGAGAAGAAAAAGGTGCAGAGGAACGCAAGCTGGCCGACATAAGACGCTTGCGGAATAAGGAATAATTGAAGAAGGAATTGCGAGTTCAAAATGAATAAACAACACCAAATCATGAAATTATCAATCGGAGTTCCAGGGTAGACCACGTCGAATTTGCCTCTGATGATGTTACTGACATTATTTCCGCTCCCTTTGAGCACGATGATGTTGCGTTGAGATTCAGACATAAGGATCCCATGGGCCTCTGAGAACTGGGGGCCTATTTCGATTGGGAGTGTGAGGATGCCCGAACCAAAGACGTAGGAACTCACACCGTTGGATATGGCTCCTAGAAATATCGCGGCGAAGGAAAACCAATCTCGGGAGTCAATTATTGGCCACGCGCAAAACCCGATGGTCATGCACGAGGCACTGGATAAGGCACCAAAAGCCAGAGAGCCCAATGATATCAAGAATTCCTCTGGGACATTAGGGTATCCACGCCACTTAACAACATTTCCGAGGTCTAGAATGGTTACGGAAGTTGCAGTTCCGTTCCTGTACTCTCTTCCTTTGTCTGGAGAACCTATTTGGTCGCAATAACATGCAATAAGGTGGGCAACATGGCCGGTCCTATTCTGCGAATAGCGGGACTGCACTTCCATAAATCTTGGGCCTTCCATAGAATCTAACTGGAGCATCCTTGCGGACTCGATACGAAAAGATCGGCCACTCCGGGGCCGTTGGGGAGCTTGCACAAGTGAGCCGTATTTTCTGCCAACATAATAACTGCCTGGGGAATTGTACCAGCCGGTCCAACGCCCATGGCGCATGAGAAGCTTAGCGGAATTAGCGGCGAACCACTCCTCTCCGCCAAGAAGGCCTGCTACGCCAGAGAAATCCAAATTAAAGAAGAAGGCCATAATTTTGAAGGTGTAGAAAATTCGATGGGGATTGTTGCTAGCACTGACTTGAGGAACTGGCATGAGCTTTGAGTGATAAGCGTACTCTGTGAAGAGTACGTGCACTCACAGCTAATCTTGTTTGCTCACTGATGCTGTGGGTTGGCGTAAAGAGCGTAAGGACGCTACTTAGTTTCGATCGATCGTAAAGCTTGGAGATGGATGACCCGACAAGGGGAACCGTGATCGTTAGTTCAAGCTGGCTAGTGGAGTATAGGACACTCTCTTGTCGAGATTTGTTCGAAGAATTTGTGGTGTTACTAACGTGTGAGGCAGGGGGTTGTCTCACGAGCAACGAAGAAGTGAACTTGATGGACGTCAACAAAATGGCATCCGATTCCGGCCGTGGCCATGGTGCGCACGTGCTGCGGCAGAGCGAAGCTTTATTTTGGAATTGATGACAATGATTATCGATTTATCAGTGAGACCAAACGTGGCAATTCCCGACCCTTTACTTGCCCTTTCCCCTCGAGAACAAATTTCAACTAACTCTCGTAGTACGCCCCACCATCTGGTAAGAATTCAGAAAAATACTCAAGTCAACGAGGTTTGGCTGATGTCCTACTAGTAGTGTTCCACTTTGATTTGAGAAAACCGAACAACCATGGCGACTTCACTGGAGGACTCGGAGAATCTAGTCAACATAGGAACTCTAGCTAGAAATGCAGCTCCCATCATCGGTGATGGTGACAATGGTAAGGCAACTTGAATCATTATCCCTTCCAAATTCTCTATGAGAGCACTTGTTCTCTTAGATCGTACTGTTCCATCAGCCAATCGCGCCCATATTCTCGTGAAGGCGCTGGAAGATTTCATGCTTCCCACTATAAAGGCGTGCACCATGCCGTTGGGTAAGAAATATCCCTTTCCGTATCATTAGCTATTTAATTTAATTTAATGCTATCGTAGGGATAAATCAAGGAATCAGAGGTAAATATTTGGCTTTTAAAAGCGTTCAAGGTATTCGGACTTAGCTACCTATATCCTTAGACGTGAACGATTCAGGCATGAGCTCCGAAGCTCAAGAGCTCTTGACTGCTCTGCAAAATTTTATCTTCTCGGTAATGAGTCCCCAACAAACCCAGCATGGTACGATCGAGAAAAATATAGGTAAGCATCGATAATCAATTCGAACATGGGGTCAATGTAGCTTACGTTGAAACATATTTAGGCACAAATTTAGAGGCTCCAGAGGAAAATCTATCCCTAATCACTAAACCCATCTCAAATATAAATCTATCCACTACTGCGATTTCCAATGGTAAGCAGAGAGCATTCTTCCTCTTATCATCAATCTAACTAAGGAATATTTGTTACAGATGCTTATGAGCAGCAGCTTTTGAAAACGGTACTGGGGCAGGCACATCACCACGTCTTCAACAAAATGCCTATCCGTCTCTTGGCATTCGCGTCTGACGGATCGGGAATAGAACTTATTGAAAGGAGTGAAATTTTGGATCGCATTTCTACTTCAGTTCGGTCCAATCTCGCGAATCTTAGTATGTCCATAAATCATGTCCGTGGAGATGTGAGGGCAGAAAAGAAGATAATCGGGGACTTCGTAACAAATCACGCAAAATATGCTATCTTATCCCACACTTGGCTTCATGTTTCCCCCGGTGAGGTAATTTACGCCGAATGGAAAGCAATTCCGAGAGGAGTTGACGAAGCTTCGCCGGGATACCAAAAGCTCGCCAATTTCTGTAAAGTAGCGGCTACCAATCACGGAGTTACTTTTGGGTGGATGGACACGGTCTGCATCAACAAAGAAAGCAGCTCCGAGCTTGACGAATCCATCCGCTCCATGTTCAAATGGTATCGCGATGCTTCCATCTGTGTCACCTATCTTGCACAAACCACGGCTCTTGGAGAGATGCGTAACGATCCTTGGTTTACTCGAGGATGGACATTACAGGAGCTTCTCGCTCCGCCCTACAACAAATTCTACGATAAAAACTGGCAGAAGATCGTTATTGACCTGGAAGATGACGCAACAGATGATTTGATACGCCAAGAAATTCAGGCAGCAACCACCATCTCCCAGGACGAATTGAATTTATTTCGAGAGTCTCGCCATAAATTGCCAATCTCTCGAAGAATGCAGTGGGCAGCAAATAGACAGGTAACCCGAGAAGAGGACACAGCCTATTCTCTCATGGGAATTCTTGATGTCAGCATCTCTATCGCATATGGAGAAGGTTCTGAACGAGCCTTTTCCGGCTTGTGAGCGAAATTCTGGCCTCGGGAAAATTTAACACACTAGACGTCGTCAACTGGTGTGTCGGTCCCGAACCTGAACGTGAAATTTCCTCCCCAAGCATATATTCTTCGTCCCTCATCCCATCTAGCCCTAAACAATATCTCTGGCGCGCTGAGGAAAATATTTTTTGGTTCCCGCTCACTGCTCCCATCACTCTTACGCCTTTGGGATTGCGCCTATCAGTCCTTCTAATGCCAGCTATTGCAGTGAATCCGAACTCCTCAGATGTGGAATTCTCTCCCATTGGGGATTACTTCGCCACTGTCGATATTGACGCAGAAGACCCAGTTAATCCCGGAAACCGACTCTCCTGCACTTACAATTTGTTGGACAGGACGGTACAAATAGTACCCGAAGATTGGATGACGCCGACGTCGTCCATTTTGCTTTTCGGCGTATTAAATTTTGCAGAAACCGACACCTCGATCACTTTACCATCTTCATCCCCTTGTCTCGCAGTGTGTTTGCACTCTCATACCGGCAGTCCAGTGGAATTAATTGAAACGAGCAACATCCACAAGGTACATACATCGAGTGTTATCGTCTTTGACCTCAAAAGGTCTCACCCTGGTATCGACTCCAAACTTGAGAAGGATTCTCTAGAAGATCACGGAATGATGCTACATACTCTTCATCTGTAGATGCAGCTTGGGCGCTGCTTGGCTGGAACTTGTCGATATATGTACTGTAACCAAATGTTTCTGTAAGATTTGGGATAGAGATTCAGAAACCTTGGAACTCCACGTGTGAAAGGTGAATTACCAGGCTTTGCTGCCTGTTTATCCGACGGTTATTTCAGGTACTTCCGAGTGAGCTGCTAGGAGCGGTCAGCAACAGCAGGCGACGCGGATTCCGTGGCGCCATGTCGTCGTCGATTTGAACGAATACAGTCAAATCACATGATCATACCTCTAAAAATTGTGCCCATAGGCTATCGACTAGCCTCGTGACCAGGCCATCTAAAAGAGGAAGGTCGACCTCCGGAGGAATCCTCGATAGAGGGCCTGGTTTAATTGGTTTACCCATCGTTGCGCTGGGTAGTTATCTGCCCGGAGCTTGCCGTGGCAGATAACTTTGGTGGGAGAGTGCACGTGCCAAAGTTATCTGCCAGTTATCTGCCATTGCCCAAAACGGACGCTGACATACCTTGGAGGAGAGATTAGATTAGAGATATGTTATGTTAGGAGATTAGAGACATTGCATAGATTAGTTTTAGGTTACAGCCAATTTATAGCTTGCCGTTTACTCTGTGCACATACACATCTCAAACCCATCTCACACGTTCCCTGGCATAATGGCTGAATATGATCATGGTATGCTATTCAAAGTCGGCGCTTATCACGTCGATATGGCATTGATCAATCTCATCATCGCCGCATTCCCACAGGATTAGATCCCGAGGATTCCAACAGCAATCCGCCGTCGCGTCGAAAACCTGGACGTCCGAAAGGATCAAAGGATGGTCCACGGGCCCCAAACGCGCCCAAACGTGGTCGCCCTAGTATAGCTGACCGGGGTCCAAGTGAGCACTCAATGAGTATTAGAGATGTAATTATTCTGACTGCTTAATTTTGCCATAGCCGAACAATTGTATGACTTGGATGAATATGGATTTGAAGAGATCTCGCCCGAGATATTGTTAGAGCTGTATGAGATGGAAAAAGCTATGACATTGGTCTCAGAGATTGGTATAGTCTAATATTGTATTAGCTGTGTAAAATCTGACGGACGTGCAATAAGAATTAGCAGATCTAGGGACAACTGCGCCCTCACGGCTTTGTGATAATGATACATCTCTGGAGCCAAGTGATCAAATCTCAAAGAAACAATTAACCTTCGAACAACTCCAGGATGCCGCGGAGATCTCGCAAAGCCGTAAGTTAATTACATTCCGTTGAAAGTAGCATTTAAATAACCGTCTTCCTAGGCCCTTTCTTCAGTCATCAGCCGGGCTTCTCAATTAATTATGAAAGCGACGATGACGATTCAAAGGAGGCCGACAATGGTGAAGATTCCGAAGATATTGCTAGAGTTGAGAGAGGAGTTCAGGGAACTCGACGCAGTGCAGTTACAAATGATCAACAAGGTGCTGTGAAATTAGATGATGTCAATATTTTCACTACTAATGGGATATCCTTCAGGATGGTTTGATCAACCAAAACATATGCCCCGCTGGCTCTATCGATTTTTTATTGATGCAGTCGGTCCGCTTATTTTTTCGAAGGAGGGGAGAAATCTTGCCCGTCCACCATTCTTTTCTGATCAACAACATGTCCTTGGATCCCTTTGGATGCACCCTCCTGAGCCTATCATGTCGTTACATCGTCATCGCTTCGAACCTGAATTACTTTACCGTCCTCGCATCTTTTTCTGGCTCCCCCATTTCTTTGTCGACATCATGCATTGCCCTAATTGTCGTACTGGAGTTCTGGAGAAAAATGGAGCTTGTCCCCCACGCCGTATTATTGATGTTGAGAGTCTATTTTGGATTGTAACTTGGTCTTACTATTGCCGCAATGGGTGCCAAACCCATTTCCGTGGATGGCATCCTGCCATTCTCAATTCACTTCCACCGTATCTTCGTCTTGCTTTCCCAGCCATCCTTTCGCGCAAAAGTGGCCTTTCACTTGGTGTGATCAATCAACTACGAGTTGGAAATCAACATAAAATGGGGCCGAGTGGAGTTCGGTCATTATTGCTCGAAATGCACACACGCAAATTTAATACTCTCTATGCGCAATATCTTGAAGCCATTTACGAGGTAGTACGTGGACGTCAAGAGGCCCAATCTCAAAATTCACAAGCGACGTTACATTCATTCATGCCGACATCATTCCCATCTTTTGGCGATTTCAGCGATCCCGAAAAATATGGCGGATTTGTACCGAGCGAGTTCTACCTCGCAAAAATGATGAATCAAGCTATTGAGCGAGAAGAGCCTGATGCTAACCAGCACACAGCATGTCTTAATCCGGACCAGATTGCGATCGACGATTCACATAATGTTAGTATTTCCGAAGAAGTGATCTACGCACTGATTAAAATCAACCGATATATTTTTAGGTGAATAAGCATATTGCAAAAGTCGACGGCGTTCCAGTTTTCAATGCTTTGTGGACATGCATGGATTCTCGGTATATTAGAGCACAAACGCTCACTTTGACGAAGGCTCATGATGAGCGCAACGGGCCTCTCAAGGGAATTTCTGATTCTATCAAACGTTACAGCTACTCGTTTCCAAAAATAGCCTTCTCCGACGATCCATTGAAGGATAAAGGAATGCTACATGACAATTTCCCTTCACTTGCAGAGAAATTGACACCAATGGCAGCTGCTTATGGGCTTGCACCGCTTGCGCTATCAGAGTCACTGTCAATTATTTTTCTCGGCTCGGTTCAGCTTGTCGAATCGGCCCTCCTGACGGTTTTGGCTCCACTGGAAGACAATCCAGATGCTCATATCAGCATAAGCATTGACGCAGAGTGGAATTTATCTCGTACTGAGGGTGTATCAATTATTCAAATCGCACCACACTCTACTCCGGACACTATATATATTATTCCTGTGAGTACTTCCTTTGTTTGATCGAAATTATTCAATTCAACATCTAAAATATAGGTCTACCGGTTCAAAAATCATCTACCACCCTCGCTCCTCCGTCTCTTAATTTCAAAGCAGATCTTTAAAATCGGTTCAAATATCAAGGGAGATATGACACGGCTTGAAAAGCAATTTCCCCAGCTTTTGGATCACACAAAGACGAATATAATTGATCTGAAAGAGTATTGTATCTCTCGTGGAATTATTACGCGCAAAGGATCCGGATCACTCGATATATTGTGCGAGAAGACACTTGGGCTTTATCTTGAAAAGCCTGATATCCTTCGAAAGCATGACAGATGGGAAACAGGCGATCTCTCACCTGATTTGCTCAACTACGCCGCACTCGATGTTTACACCTCCCGGCTAATCTTCGAGAAGGCATCTGAAAGATCACCGATTCAACGGCTATCTTTCGATTCTCCTCCGGGTACTGCAGTTACATTACTTCTCCAAGAAGGCGGTGATCCTATCGCACATGGAAGAATCGCCCAATCCCAGCCGACTTCATTTGGGTCAATCCGTGTGAAGACACCCTCAAACAATCGACTTGTCGTCGATATTGATGTAATTCTAAATCCATCCGCCGGCTTAATTCTACACACTCCTTCAAATCCACATTACCGGGGAAGAAAGCCATCGACAAAGAGCGGAGCGCTTACTTTAGGCGAGCTTCGTAACTTGGCACCTGGTGGCACTGTTCCATTTCAGATTGTGTCCCCAGTTACCTTACTAGACTTTTATCGGTCAAACCCCATGCCTGAAACTTCAGAAGTAAGCTTTCAATTTTAATATTCAAATCTGTACTGATATGATGGTCTAACTCTATTAAATATAGGTCACTACCAATTTTTCAACCATCCAATCTGTTCTCAATGCCACGGCGAGAGAAGGCGTCAATCATATAGAACCTGATTCTATATATAACTCTCTTCAGGTCCCAATTATTGAAGAACCCGAAGATGACGGCGACATAGAATCACAACTGGATTTTGAATCAGAAACACAGAACCCAGCTAATGAGGAAGAGGAGATCGCACTAAATATGCTTGAAGCCAATTCATCATTGTACTCTGAGACGCAGAAAGGTATGTGTTTCAAGATTATTGAATATACATATTGACTATTTCGTAGGAAAACAACGCGCTCAAGATAATCCTATCACAGACCAAGCAACATCTCGGGACCCGGAGTTTATTTCAAAGCTGAAAGAGCTTGTCAACTCACCACCAGATATCGACCATGAATATACGCGGGTAAAGAAAGATCTATTCCATGCCTTCCACATGATCCCGACACCAGTCAATCACGGTCTACGAGCTACGTATTCTCGAGCACTGCGAGATCACGTCATGCGGTGGGATCCTCTTATCCGCAAATCTGTGGATGAAGCATGCCGTAGGATTTTTAGTCTAACATTTGATCAGATGCTTGCGCGAAGCCCGCGTTTTGTTATGGAACGTACTCCGCGCTATGTCCCACCTCCGAGCATACTGGTTCCGGCCATCACTCACGTCTTCAACACCTTCGGAAATGCCGTTGATGCAAAAACCGGCGCACCACTGTTCAACAGAACTGCATGGCAGAAGGCGCACGCTGTCCTTGATCTTGCACGCCAAGGATATTTGTCAGATAACAAAGATATTGTTCTCTACGAAAAAGCAGGCGTCGATAAGCATGGTTTGCAAAAATGGAAATGTCTACGAGGCACAAATAACATCGAAGGTGGTCCACATGGTGACATTTATCGCAAATTTGGAGCGCTTCACGGTACGATTTTATTTCTGACTTCAAATTTGTTCTACACTGAGATTTTGTCTTAAGCTAGCCCACGGCTGACTGTAAACTGTCTAACGGATCATCGCACCTGGTATAATTTACAGGTGATGCTATATTTGACTATGAAACTCAAGCCGATGCTTATTACAACAAATTTTAAGGCCTACGCAATGCATCTTTATGGTGTGGATTGGGAATACCACCATGATCTAGCGCTCATTAATCGGACTTCATTCCTTTTAAATTACCTGTCTGATGTTACGGGTGGTGCGCGCTCTTATGGAGACTGGATCAACGGAGATCTCTATGAAAGAACCGATGAGCAATTTGGTATATGCAAATTTCCTGGTATGTTATCATAATCTCAATTTATTTTACTCATTGAACAAATGTTTAGATTCACTCCGACTACAATTGGGAATGGACACCTTCGACGACAACAATATTACCCTGATAAATTCATCAGATGATTGGTTGCGTCGAAGGCAAGGGCTGGCGCTTCCGGTAATTCCGCCAACAACACCAGAAGCGAGGCGCTTCTTTTTCTCTGAAATTGCAAAATATGCCGCAACAGCGAGCAATGAGGGTAAAAACAAAATCAATTACATTGCCTTCGCTCAAGATTGGAACCGCTCGGCTGATGGGAAATTTCGTTTCTATGTCACTCCCGAAGTATTAGCAGCCTATGCAAAAACTTGGGAAAGAAATAGCAACGTCAAAGCATCTCAAGATCTCATTGCTGATGGTTTGGATACTATTTCATGCACATCGCAAGTATTCTCTGCGATCGATCAACCGTTCCCCGACTTCCTCACGGATCTGCCATCATCTGATCATCCAATGGGAGGTGTGCTCGAGAATACAATGGATCCTTCGACTTTGCCGGCGTCTATTTCAACGAACCTCGCAGTCTCACGCCCTAGGCCTGTTATTGCGGCGCCGTGCATTCCCATTCCTATTTCGCGTTCACAGTCACTCCTTTCTGAAATGTTTAACAGCAACTCTACCCACGACGGCCCATCACAGATTGAATCTAATAATGAACATCTAATATCTACCCTCACCGTGATTCCTCAAGCTCTCACACGCTCCACATCAGCCAATTCCAATTACTCTACACAAAGCCAAGCGCCCAACGGCACTCAGAGGCCGACCAAACGACGCCGTGTTGTTCCTGAAACCGAGCGTAAATGATTCTCAATTCAAACTTGCCGCCGTTGCCATCAGTCACAGTGCCCCGGCAACAGTGATATCTTAAATTGCCCTATTGAGTGTACTGTGCCTTGCATAAAATGCGGCCGCACTACAGGGTGTCGGGGAGTTGATAAAGGAAAGAAATGTACTGCATAGAATGGTAGTTACTTGTATCATAAATTGTGTGCGTCGAGAATAGAACTTCCTCCTCTTTCCTTTTTGGAATTCTTTTTTTTGAAATAATTCTTAAAAACACCCAGCCTATTGATGGGAAAACCGGTTTAATTGCGAAACATTTTGCAGAGAATTGCAAAGGCCCCACTTTTGATGGCGGCATCATCGGCATTATTCTTTAAATTCCTTTTGAAGAAAAATAAGCACGCGAGCGGACGCGCCGGAATGCCGCACACGCGCGCGCTCATTAGTGGTACGCCCCTCTCATTCCGTGTCATTGCGTTGCTCCACGGGGCACAGTGTACTTACTGACATCTATCGTTCTGGCAGCTGTCCGTTGCCGCTGGCTCGAACCTTCGAGCGCTAATCCTTGCGTACACAGCGTCCGACATCAAAAACAATTTAAACACCCCACCCCCGCCTATCCATTCGTCCAAACGGGCGATTCATGCAGCGCGCAGCGCTCCATCCGTCTCGTCTGTGATGGTACATCCCGCTGCTTCGCGCAGTCGGTCTGGGTGCCGTATGGCGGCCCCACCTGCCTGTCATGGCCCATCAATTCACGACGGTGCAGCAGATCCGCCGTCGGTCAGGGGAGCGAATACGTTTGTCAGATCGGATGGGGCGCACCGCGCACGGTTCACTATGGACCGCCAAATGCACATTTATTCCCACGTGCGCGCGAATGTGCGCGCGCGCCAATGGGGCTCAGCTCATGAGAACACTTTCCTTACCCTTCGGTCCATCGTAAACATCAGGAAAAACACTTTTGATCCCGGCTAGCTTTAGGACAGTTGCTTGATGGTAACATGTCACAAGGCTATTCTGGGATCTCAAGGCACCGTAGGCACTCTGCAATGCCCTGGATTGTCCTGGGCTGATTCAAGGCTATTCAGGGCTCTTCAAATCATGCCAATTATTCAGATTGCCATTCATCCCCTAAAGTGAATTTAATCTATAGTTTGATAAAATATAGATTTATATTACAATGTAAAAAGTAGACTTCAAGTCTAATTATCAGTATGGTTGTGGACCACAGCCTGAGGTTGAAGTCGCGCAGGTACATTGGGTATGGGTATGTGAGTATCTGGTGGGTTTGCGGTACCAGCTGCCATGTTGCGTCTTCATGACGAAGAACAATGCCAGTGCAATGTTCTTCGTACATGCAGACGGTCATGCAGCCGTTCTAGGTGACTAGCACCTCACGAAGCCTCTGGTGTGCGGGCGCCCTGGGCCGTGCCTGCACGTTTGAACTCGACTGCGAGCTCCGTGCATTCGGCGCCGAGCTCGCTGACGAGCTGGTACGAGCCGAGCGAGAGCAAGGTGTGCACGGCGTCGCCTTAAGGCAGTTGGTGGAGGAGGGCGGGGGGCGGGGGGCGGGACGCGGGCGGGGCGGGGCGGGCGCGGACACGGCGACATTCATAGCGCAGGCGGACGATCCTTGCCCTCCGCGGTGCCTCCCTCGCCCTCTGCGGCCCTTCCTCCGAGTCGCCATTCCTCGCCTTCCGTCGCCCTCCCTCTTCTGCGGCGCTCGCTCGCGCGCTCGTGGTGGCGGCGCCTCGTGGTGGGAGGTTGGGTGCCGGGCCTTGCGGCGTGTCGCGTGTCGCGGGCGCTCCCTTGGTTGCTGGGCGGGGAGAGTTGCGCGTTCGCGCTCGTCGTCGGCCGGTGGTGACGTGGCACGCGGGGGTCGGCGGCTGGCGGCGGTGCGCGTGGTCGGCGGTTCTCGGCGAGGGCTGGTAGGTGCGCTGGGTGGGCGGGCGAGTGTATAGGTTCAAGTTGAAGAAACGAATACGGATGACGAATGTCTCGGCAAACGCCGAGACGCGCGAGGAGGTGCGAATGCGGTGGATTGAAGCAGACGGGGGACGGAGGAGAGATGGAACGTGGGAGAGCGGATTCAAGCTGAATCCGCTCTCCCACGTTCCATCCAAACAACGAGGCGCGTCGACGCGTCATGTTTAAATTGACAATGACATGAAGTTGAATAAAGTCACGTGATTATCGGCACTCGCGGCAAGCGCTGTTTGAACTTCGAACTTGAACGAACTTCGATTTCGAACTTCAACATTTCGACGTTCAACTTCTCTCATTTACCCTCGCTTGCTCCCTCGTCCTCTACCTCCCTCACCACTTGCTCACCACCTCCGTAAATTGCAGTAACTTGCAACAGACACCGGCGGCTCGCCACGACCACCAGACGTACCGCGGGCCTGTGCCACGTCACGACGACTCACAAGGGCAATGGAACGTTGTCAGTGCTGCTTACACCCACTCTTCAACATACTGTAGGTGATTTGCTCCCTCGCTCGCCCTCTACTCACATTCCTTACCACTTCAGTAACTCGCAACAGGGCCGCTCACCAATGCCACGTCAGCAAGGGATAGCGCAGCGACGAGGGCCCTAGCAACGTTCATCCAGGTATTCCCCATTTTCAACTATGTTATGCCGCTCACTTCACCCCCCCACCTTTACGACGCAAGTAGGGAATGCGATGTCAGGACGTGTGCGTGGACGGGGCGGAGGGGAAGGGGGTGCGGCGGCGTGACGAGCTCGTGTACGAGACGTACAATCCCGCGCGGGTGTCGGCATATGACGTGAGGTACGCGGCGGCTTCGTACGCATGCTGGCCGGTGGGCAAGTGCGCGCTGGGGGTGGGAGTGCTGAACCCGGTGGCGCTAGGGGTGGGGGGTGATGCAGTGCCTCCCGAGTTTGCAAGGAGTGCAAGAGGGCGGAACCGGCAAGGGAGGAGGTAGGGCGCAGGCGGGTGGGGGCGACATTTGTCCGTGTCCATGCTGATCCTGGCCGTAGTGTGCCGCCGCGCAGCCTAGCATATGTATTTTATTTTATACAGTTTATGTTGTAGTTATGTTCTAAATATAATATTTTTAAAAACAAACTCTCTTTCCCCGGTGCCACCAAGGTGCCACTCAAGATCTCTAGAAATCAACCTAAAGTAAACCATGGCTCTTTCTGATATTTCAAGACAATTTAAAGCCTCCTAAGGGTCCCGAATATAGTCCTCAGATGCCCTAGGATGATTCCAGACTGCCCTGGGAACAATGAACAAAGTGACTTCTTCCACAGAGCGCGCAAAGCTCCCTGGTTGCCCTGATGCCCTGGCTGCCCTAAGGCACCCTAGGGCACCTTGGGTACCTTGGGTCTACCTGGGGCCATAAGTGTTTTTCCTGATGAATAATTTAATACTATCTATATAAAATAAAATAACACTGTCTTGACCTATACAAGTGCCTCTGATGACGTTGTCGACGTCCCAGGCCGGGCCCATCAATTAATTGTCGACACGTCGGAGTTGCAGTAAAGTAGCAGAATTTTGAACAAACCTATTATCCAAATACCCCATGTAGTTTTACAGTACTTATTATCTTACTTTCTTTGAAAATCTGCTGGAAACCTCACTGATTTCAAGGTATTTCTTCTCAGATATGTACCTAGAGATAGATAATGATTCCAATTGGGGTAAAGACGGTGTTCTCATGAGCTGAGCCCCATTGGTGCGCACGTGGGAATAAATGTGCATTTGGCGGCCCATAGTTCACGCTGTAGGTACCCTCCATGGATGTCGACGCTGAAGATGTACCGCGGGCGAATAGGCGCACACCCGGGGTTGTCTGGGGGGCATCGGTGTGAGGACTGGGATGGTGATTGCTTGTCTACGTGAGGGAGCGCTGTGTACGGGGATTGTGCTGTATATACATTGTCTATATCGTATCTAGATCAAGGCACAGTGGTTAATAAAGTTCTAGTTATTCAGATATACTTGTGTTAAACAGCTATTAAAATTTTGCTCAGCATATTATTATCACTGTCGAAGAGCGAGTGCGAATGAGAGCGAGATATCTAAAGCTACACTAAGGAGCGCGCGCGCGCGTGCGGCAGAAACCGGCGCGACTGCTCGCGTGCTTACTTTTCTGCAAAAGGAATTTAAAGAAAAATGCCGACGATGCCGCCATCAATAGTGGAGCCTTTGCAATTCTCTGCTAATTTTGACTCACTTATACCGGCCCCTCTATCGAGGATTCCTCCGGAGGTCGACTTTCCTCTTTTAGAGTGGACGGTCACCGGCCTAGCTATCGACTCCAAACCACGATCCACATCCATGCGAGTTCCTTTGTCTCCGCCCCAAAACAAAAGTAGCGCAAGCGTTTTGAATCCTACCGCATTTGGCCCAAAAAAAACTTGCTCGGAGCGCGTATCGTCACCGTGTCGGATGCGCCTAATGAGCAACGCGGAAATGTAGCCACGCAGGTAGAGGCAGCCGTACACGCGAGGAGGAGCTGAGCGACCAGACAGACAAGGAGGATGATGTCGACGATATTGACCTGCGTGCTGATGATGTCATAGAGGATAGTGGCGATGAGCATGAGAACGAGATGCCGGCGACTTCACTGGCTTCTCTCGACTCATTTCATTGCTGATCTCCTTACCGACCTCAGGTATCCTCGTGCCAATATTCACTCTACACAGCAACTCTAGCCCAACGTAAAGGCCACGCGGCCCCATGCCACCTCGAAGAGTTTCGGGACTGGTCCATGCCCGTCGGCTCCATTACAAACGCCATCGTGAAAGCAAAGAGCAAGGGCTCGTATGGCGTTCGGATATTGCATTTAGGGATGCAGCGTGTCCAGGTCGTTGGTTGGCGGTGTCCATGGCTGTTTTAAATCGGTAGGCTGCGGATGATGGGTACGTAGTCTTTTGAAGCGCGACAACGAATTTGTCAGATGGAGAGTCAACATGCCAAGGCTTGCTGAAATCACAGTGTGCCCTCTCCTGATCAATGCCACTGTGAGCAAGCAAGATATGTGCTACTAGTACTTGCTGCCGTTGCTACATGTACGATGATGATAGCGCTCCAATATCGCGGGCTTCATCGCCGCCTCGCCTCTCGGTCGTCACTGGTCCTTACGCTGCTGGTCACGCTTGTCGGCATTCTAAGTATCATAATCCTCGGGCCCGTGAGTGCATGGTGATCACGATGGTTATACCATGACGCATCGGTGCTGTGCGCTGAGTCGTGGCGAGCAGGCAGGCAGTCTCTATTCTACAGGCCTGGCCATCGACGCCTCGACTCTCGGGCAACGTTTTGACTGCTGTCACTGGAGAGTGCTTCCTCGGGCTGCTGGTGTGCTGTGTGTAGTGTGGGACCGCACAGCGCACCACTCGGATGCAGCTAGGTGTTTTTCAATTTCCTGCAGCCTGCAGATCTGGAAAGCAAAGACCCGCCTCAGGTCGACAATGCCTGGCGGGCTCTAATCAGATCAGAGATGGGTAGATGCTCGGCTATGCTATTTGGCTATGGGTGACTTCAATGTGGGATTAAGCATGACAGTTTGTGGACAACGCGTGAGATGTCTCCTGCAATGTATACATAGTTGAGAAGTTTTGAATAGTCGATCGCATGAACAGGAGTTGTGAGGCTATGCATAAGAACGATAGTGTCTGCTAAGGAGGGTGGAGGCCTGAGCCAGACGCGGCTTCGCGGAAGAGTGTTTCCTACAACCTAAGTTGTACATATTACACTGCCTACAAAAGTTCAGAAGAACTCCACGCACTCCGCAGGAGCTGCTTGCGTCTCCTTACATATGCTAATTAATCATGAGATCATCACGGGAACCTCCGTGGATTCCCCAATAGATATGTAATAAGGATAGGAAACTTAACCTTAGAATATAATACAGCTTTCCAACAACTACCTAACGTTCTAGTTTATGCGAGGTGATGAACACTTGATGAGCACTTGAGTCCTTAATATTAAGCGCCCGCGGCCAACCCGCGGCGCTTACTTGACGATCATGCTGGATTACCCGCCAACATTAACATAGGTACACACGGAGATTAAAAGCGCAGAAGGCCATGGATTTGAAGAACTAGCGTACCACAATCCTACATCAGGCTTGCGCGGTACTTAATTTACACAGATGCCCTCGAGGCGCCAAGGATGTGCTACCTATTGTTAGATATTCCGCATATACGAGCCATATATTCACAGGAAAATACACAGCATACAATTAAAGATTTGGCTTATTCTACTACGCAATGTGTAGTATTTACCTCGGCGGGAGTCAAAGGATATTTTTATAGGCCTTGCAAATGGCATGAATCCATGAAATAGGTATGTATGTCCATATTCACCAGCCCCCGTTAGCTGGATTCGGGATCGAGCCGCAGCTTCTGTAGGCCTAGGCTTTCCAAACATAACTTCGCCTTCGCCGAGTTTCAGTCTCAACTAGCATGGCAAGTACGTGACACATTCGAACAGGCCATCGAAGGTTCTTCTGTTATAAAGAGAATTTGCACCTTACATCCATCCATTGTGGATGTATCCAGGATTCCCTTTCCGCCATGCTTATTATCCTGCTATTGTTTGTTCTGATTCGCACCATGAATGGCGCACCTTTGCAAGCACCAGATATGCATCCCGCTCTCGATATGCATGACACACAAAGCCACTTTGGTCAGCGCAGCGTAAACGACATCGTCGTCAGCTGTTTCGCAACGCTTTATGCGTGCACTTGGTCTGCAATTCATCCAAATATCCCTGCCCCAACCGACTCCTGGTGGACTTGCTTCAAGCGGCAAATTGTGACTATGGTATATGCGTTGCTGGCTCCCGAGCTCATAACCACTTGGGCATTGAGGCAGCGTCTGGCTGCGAGAAGGATTATGAATGAGTACAACGAGAAGACAAGTAAGCTTATAGTATAGGCACGGTTTTTATGAGAAATGGCTTACAAGTAATTGACACAGAAATCAGTGATTCCGAGTCACAGAAAAATAACGAGTGCAAGCTGAGTTGCGCCCTAGACGCTATTAGAGCATTATTTCAAGATCAGTCTTCGCCGCCTGCATTTCAAAAAGGCCGCATCGAAAGATGGAGTCTGACTCATGGATTCTTTCTTCAAATGGGAGGTTTCATGCTATGCGAAGATGGTCGACCAATCCAGACACTCGCTGATACTGCCAGTGGCAAGCGTGATCGACATCCACCACTGGCAGATAGCGGAGTCCCGACCACCCTTATGTGGAATATCGATAATGATATGATAGATCCACCACGAATCACGGCAGAGGACATCAACGATCGGAGCAAGGGCAATGCGATTTCCAAAGCGTTTGTCATCCTGCAAACAACGTGGTTTATTGCGCAGTGCCTCGCGCGATGGTCCAACCGGCTCGCCGTCACAGAACTGGAAGTGGTAACGTTAGCGTTCGCAACGCTTAACGGTATCACTTACGGTCTATGGTGGTACAAGCCTCAAAATGTCGGACGACCGGTGTTCCTCGAATCCAAAAAGCCACGAGCAAGCTATAGAGATTCAAGCTCAAGCTCAACGATCCCCAGACATGCCAAGGAGAGTCGGCTACGATTGCTTTTACGACAAGACATCAAAGACCTTGCGCAATCTGCGCCCTGGATGCTCCTTGGGCGCATACCAAGGCGAATACTCCGTGCTTTAATCACGCCAATGACCAGCTTAGTTGGCAATACGCCATCTGCTGTGCGCGACTCAGATCTACGGGTGGCCATGTTTCATGCAGCATTTACCGACGCCGACGGTCAAACAATAGTCGCCTTTACAGCAATAGGAGCCCTCTTCGGAATCGTGCATCTGATACCGAGCTGGTTTCTTGACTATTCATCGCGTCAAGAAATGTGGCTTTGGCGAGCTTCAGCGATTGTTGTAACCGCCCTTCCTATATTCGTGTCCGTCATGACGCGCCTTGCGACGCAAATTGATGACTTTCAAATCTTCTTCCTTTTTATGTTCATTGCGGTCCCTTTCTACGTTTGTTCGCGTATCGCACTCCTTACGATTCCCCTTATTTCTCTCCATTCGCTTACTCCAACCGCCCTTCAAACCGTCGATTGGACTACATTTATTCCCCACTTATAGAGCAGGATGTATGTGAGCTGCCAGCAATGAATTAATCGGTCTTCGGCTCGGACCTGCAAGGCTTTGTTCTTTCGCGGTTTCCACAACGCTCGCTCGTACTTCTGCGCGTTCGAAGACGCATCAAACACAACCACGACAGACTAACTCCAGCCTGGTGTTGCCGACTTCGTGGACCAGGGCAGTTGAAAGTTGAAATGGTCTAGTCATCATGATGAACAGAGGCGCGAGATATCAATCGGTAACTTGTCGTAACCTCATTATAACCTCACGAAATAACGGCTTTGTAAGAATAAGCAGATTGTAAGCATGCTCAATTGTTTTGGGGAAAATGAGTCAAGACTAATGAGGTGCGGACTGAGGTCTGATCGAGAGCCATGTTGTGTTGAATTCTTTGCTTCGTTTTGTATATGTGTTCCAGGCCAAAGATACCTAGGGAAAACGAGATAAGAACAAACAAACGTATGGCGCATTCGCAGGCCGAATGAGTAATACTCAGTTGCTAATCACCTATGTACGGTTATCCAACTTACAAGGCATTTTGCGAGTGAAAGCTCCGAGAACAATGATATAGATCCATGTCATTTTTGTTGGCATTCAGCCGCACGTAGTCGTCACCCTCCGACGAATTTCTAAGATAGTTTGAGAATTACTAAGGCACTATTCCGTTGCCGCCATGCGGTGATTTACCTCATTGAGAACTCTTCAAGTTCGAATCATGAGAGATAGAGAACCGATGATTGGTCTAGGCTCCAGATGAACATCTCAGAATTAACAATGGCACGGACGTTCAAGCACAAGCAGCATCGCTTGAAGGGGCACGGTAAAAAAGATATATAAGGAGTCCAACGACACTGATGCTAGCTCAGAATTCTGAACATGACTACTACTCTAGAGAATAAAACCGTCGTCATCGTCGGCGGCTCGTCGGGGATTGGCTTCGCAGTAGCCCTTGCCTCCCTGCAGTCGCTCGCGAGCCTCGTCGTCATCGCGTCCAGCAATACCGAGCGCGTCAGCAAAGCCGTCGAGCGCTTGCAGGCCCACAACCTTCCCGGCGCCGTTCGCGGAGAGGTCCTCGACGCGAAGGACGATGCTGCTATTAAAGAGTTCGTCGTTCGCCTCGGGGAGGTGGATCACATCGTGTGGACGAGCGGCGACAAATCGAAAGTGGGTCAGCTCCACTTCCCGGGGGTTGATCTGCAGAAGGCACGAGGTCCGTGTAGTACCATGCCCATCTGAGCTGATATGTAATTAACTTACCTCTGACCCTGCAGCTGCCTTCGACGTCCGGTTCTGGGGCCCTCTTGCGGTTGCACAGAACGCCAAATTCCGACGCGGAGGATCCTTAATTATTACCATGGGTGAAACATCATCGACTTTCGTATTCAGATATTAAATTGATAAAAATTCCCTTGCAAGGTCCCGCTTTGATAAAGCCTCAACCCACTATGGCTATTTTCGCAGCTGTAACTGGAAGCATTCAAGGAGTGGTCAGATCATTGGCGGTAGATCTGGCACCCCAGGGCATCCGCGTCAATGCTGTCAGTCCTGGAGGGGTAAGTACACTTTCCGAAGCGATTGAGAACAGAATTGAATGTGTCTTGTGCTTATTTAACAGGTTGATACGGAGGTACAGCTTGTTGTTTGTCCTCGTATTATGACAGTTCTGATGAATATACTGTGTAGCTTTGGGATGATTTCCCTGCAGAGACCAAAGAGGTCTTCCTCAAAGGCTTTGAGGATCAGCTCCTTATCAAGCGCATTGCGGAGCCCCAGGAGGTGTGTCAAATTAACATCCTATAATATTATACCAGTTCTAACCTTCTGTTCAGATCGCGGAAGCGTATATTTTCTTGATGAAGTGAGTCCGCCATTGAAATTTCTATCGATGCGTCACTCCAAAGAATGTCGCTAACATCCTGCTAATTTCAACTTTGTAGGTGTGGATATATTACTGGGCAGAGAATTGATGTCGATGGTGGTATTGCTCTTGCTTAGGCTTGAAATATATCGTGACGTTTGGGCGCGTAGAGATTGTAGGGGCGTGTCCCGTACATTTAAATTAGAAACTTGACCCCATGTCTACTGGTACTCGCAGCGTGCACACATGAACGTATTTCCACTCTCGTTCGCCCACCTGATGCAGCATGCTATTACACGTTCTGACTAATGATACTACAGTAACAAGGCGTCAATTTCCTTAGAGCACACTATTAAAGCAATATCACTCACACCACTTTCTCTCTAATGATGGCCATCCACATCAGCGAAAAAGCAGTTTCTATACGTAGGTTCGCCTAAATATAATCCATACATATTGGATTTCAGCCCGAGTATAACTATGCGAAATTTGTGATAGAGACTTTCAACCATCTTGCAATGTAGCTACACCTATTATACCCATTTTGATGCCTCAAAAATTTTGTGTATCTATACAAGGGTATTAGAATTATTCTATTACCATTATGATGTTCATTACGAGGGTAGTTACAACTCCAATACAAATATTCCCAAAGTACCACAATCTTAGGAGATGAATTCTAATGAATTTCGACAATGGAATTCATTTGTGAAGTTTTCGCAAGCTTTCCAAGGACTCGTAACTCTCAAATTTATTGCGTGGGATTCCAGCTCGACAAACCCTTGTAATAATCACTTGCATTCTAATGGATTCTATGAAGATTCTATTATAGAACTGCCTTGCAAACGTCAGAAGTGTTCCGAGCATTCTAGGGTAATTTATGACATTGTAATCAAGCCTCTATTACCCTAGGTTTGCGACCAGTGTATGGGATTTTCGCAGAACTTATAGGATTCCTTTACCTAAGTAGTGTAGAAGGCGCTTTTTTGGCGATGCATCATGCTGGCGGAGCGCGTGCGCGCTCGCGCACGCGCGTTGACGGCGTCCAATGCCGTCCATTCCAAGCACAACCAAACACCGCCTCCAAAAATTTGTGCCATCCCATCGCCGCCGCCGCCGTCGAGCAGACTGCAAAACACCCATGCCCGATTCCTTTTTCTCCGCCCCAAAACAAAAGAAGCGCAAGCGCGCGGAGTCCACATCGCATGGGCCAAAGAAATTTCCTCGGAATGCGAAGCAGCACGGAAAACAGACGGCTGGCGCGGTCCCAGCGGGCAAGGGGAAACGTGCACGCGATGAGGAGCTGAGCGACCAGACAGATGAAGAGGGCGACGTCGACGATATGGACTTGCGCGCGGACGATGTTGTGGAGGACAGTGGCGAGGAAGACGAGAACGAGACGCCGGCTGAGAAACGCCTACGGCTGGCGCAGCTCTATCTCGAGAGCGTCAAAGTCGGTTTAGGTATGTGTTTGCCGTATCCAAGCTTGATCTTCATCGTTGACTTGGGTAACAGCCGATGGAGAATTTGACGCAGCAGAGATCGACAAAGAGCTCATCTCTGCTCGACTAAAACAAGATGTCCTCGAGCACTCGGGCAAAGTCCATCTTTTCATCGCTGACGCTGTACGTCTTTCCTCCTTTCCATTTCAGAAAAATCTTACTCTACACATAGTTCGACTTTTCACATCCCCCATCCACTGTCCTTCATACCCGCGGACACCGCTTCTCTGTTACCAGTGCCGTCGCCTCCGAGTCCGGCGAAACCCTCTTCACCGCCGGCAAAGAAGGGCACATTATCAAATGGAACCTCGCCACCGGCAAAAAAGAACATACCTTCTACAAAACCCGGCCCCAAGCAACAACCTCAAAAGGGAAGGGCAAGTCAAATGCAACGGAGGACGTAAAAGGACACACGGACGAGGTGCTGGGGCTAGCGCTCAGCGGCGACGGGAAGCTGCTCGCGAGCGCCGGCAGGGACAAGCGCCTCTGCGTCTGGGACGTGCAGACGAACGCGTGGGTCAAAACGTTCGCGGGCATCCTCGGCCACAAAGACGCCGTCTCCGGCGTCGCGTTCCGCAAGGGCACCGCGCAGCTCTACTCCGCGTCGCTCGACCGCACGCTCAAGGTGTACGACCTCTCGCCGGCCGTGATGGGCTACGTCGAGACGCTCTTCGGGCACCAGGACCATGTGCTCGCGCTCGACGCCCTGCGCGGCGAGACGTGCGTCAGCATCGGCGCAAGGGACAAGACGGTGCGCTATTGGAAGATCGTGGACGAGACGCAGCTCGTGTTCCGCGGTGGGGGCCGGAGTCGGGTGCGCGAGGTTCTGGAAGGCGGGTTGAAGGGGGACGAGGATGATGAGGACGAGGACGGCGAAGGGGTAGACAATGCGAAGAAGAGGGATAGGAAGGGGAAGGGTAAGCAGGAGAGGTTCGTAGAAGGAAGTCTTGAGTGCGTGGCGATGGTGGACGAGACGACATTTATCAGTGGGGGAGATAGCGGGTGAGTTTTTATTTTTCGTTAAATTTGGAGAGACAAAGCAAGTTAACATGGACATTTGACAATTTTGTAGTTCGATATGCCTCTGGACGACGACCAAGAAAAAACCCATTTTCACACAGGCGCTCGCGCACGGACTGAACGAGGCACTATCCGAGTCGGAGGGCGTCATTCGTACCCCGCGCTGGATTACCTCCCTAGCGTGTCTACGGTATTCTGACTTGTTCGCGTCTGGTTAGTACTTTTCCACAGTTCCTAAACTCCATATCATATCTTCTAAACGCTCGAATGTTTACTAATCCTCTCCCTCACTAGGTTCATGGGAAGGTGACGTGCGGATATGGAAGCTCGACGCCAAACTCAAATCCTTCAGCCTCATCGGCAAAGTCTCCGCACCCGGCGTCGTGAACTCCCTCCAGCTCCTCGCCCTCCCGCGCACTTTCCCCAGCACCATATCCTGGCCGCGTCCAGATGGGCAGCCCGGCGCGCCGATGAACGTCGACGCTGAGGACGACAGCGAGACGCACGCGGCGGAGACGGAGACGACGGTGGTGACGGCGCGGCCGGCGAGGACGGGCCCGGAGATTGCGGTGCATCCGTTCGTGCTCGTTGCGGGGCTGGGGCAGGAGCACCGGCTTGGGCGGTGGCTGAGTGTGAAGGAGGGCGGGGCGCGGAATGGGGCGATGGTGGCGCTGTTTACCCCCAAACCGCGGACGGCGGGTGCGAGTTAGTTGGAGATGGTTGTTTTGTTTGTTCCTTTTTCGTATTTTGCATTGCATGTCGCTGCTCAATTTTTTTTTCACGCTGTAGCCATCATCGACATCTATTCATACCTACCCCCTGCAAGGCCATCGCTTTTTTTTTTTACTCTCCCGCTCTCTTTCTCTTTTCTTTTGATTCGGCAATGACGGAAGGATCTTCCTACACTTTCATTTCAACACCCTTATCCATGAATAAAATTTGCAGAAGTCCGAACTTTCTCCCTTTCCTTTTCAACCGAAGATCGAAGATCCGTGGTGAAACGGGCCAGAGGATCTACAGTATGCCGGTATGCTCCTTTTTCGATCAATCGCACTGGCTTACGGGGAGGATTAAGGGAGGATGGAAGGGAGGCTGACACCCTCCTATGTATCGCGATCGAGGCTGGCCGTCTCCTGAGCACTCATATAACACAGTAGGCCCGCTATCATGGCCCTCATCCCTCGATTCGTCAGAGTCAAGCGCTTAAACGCCCATCCATACCCGTTCAGCATACCGTCCGTTTCGCCCGCCCAACATACCAACCTTCGGCCATACCCTAAATCCCTAAAAGCTCATACCGCAGCACACCCAGATATCACATTTTATATAAATCACAACTCATTTCATGCCCGCCCCGCGTGTAAACTCGCCACATTCGTCCATCGGCGCCGCCCTCGCGTGTTACTTTTCTGGGTGTCTGCACCTCCTCTCCATCAGTATCACCCTGAAGGCCCTCGAGCTGAGCGGGCGCGTCGTTGCTTCTATCCTGGCGTTGATGGCTGTCAGTGATAGAGGTGTGAGGAGAGCGGCCCAGCCTACTAAACAGGCACATTGCGATATCACACATCAAGAGGAGATTCGCGAGGGCGTCTATGAATTGCATGAGGTACGATCCAATCCAGAGTTCGGATAGTACAATTCGGCAGCTGACCCGTTTCTTTTCATGGCATGGCAGATGGTCCAGCTTAAATCACTGGCCAGAGAAGATCAACTTCACGAACATGTACTCGAAGATGACGACGAGGATGATGAAGGTGATATCGAGCTAGAGAAACTATCGCAACTGTGCGAACATACCACAGCCGCGGAACAGCATGTCTCTCGCTGGGGCGCCGTTCCTGGCTCTGAAGAACGCGGAAAGAACAAGATGGAGTATGCCGATAGCCCTGATAGCCCCCGCGTTGGCCAAATGGACACTTCGGACATCTTGGACGACATGTCTTCAGTGGAATACGGCACGGGTATGCTTTTTAGAGTGCGTATTCCTCTCGCCGAGTTGTTTATGTCTTCGCTCT
Organism: Pholiota molesta; assembly: GCA_014925825.1. Lineage (NCBI taxonomy): Eukaryota > Fungi > Basidiomycota > Agaricomycetes > Agaricales > Strophariaceae > Pholiota > Pholiota molesta. Next base: position 27,400 of record JACGCK010000146.1, on the reverse strand, counting down.
TTATTTATGACCATATGATGCAGCACTTCGCCTCCAATGGCGCGCACGGTCGCACTGTTACACCAGCACGGAGCGGCGACTCCATCGCCAGTGACGACCCGTTCCTCCCTCCCGGCCTTGGGCCGCTCGCTCTCTCATTGTCGCCGCTCCCCACATTCAGCACTTGCATCCAACCCGGAAGCGCAGCGGCGTCGTCAAGTCGCTCTCGCATGAGCTTTGCGCTCCTCACCAACGACATGATGGACAGCGCTGGCAGAAAACGGGTGTGTGTTTTCTCTAATAATCTACGCGCTTTTTGGGATCATTGACGTACGTCCTGGCAGGGCGTCGATATCAAGGCCTCCCCAACTGAACTCCTGAAGGCCCGTCCACGCGCATCACGATTCGGGCGAGAGACCTGTGGGAAGGAGAGCGTAGATCCTCCAGTGAAAGCGAACACGATTGCGACCACGGACGTCAGCCTAATACCATTTTCACCAACGCAGACGGGCGCCAATATCACCTACGACGCAAAGGCCATTATAACCAAAACCAAAACTAATACCCCGACACAGATATACCGCGCACTATCTACCCTGAGCTTTTGGACGCCAGCGCCGAAGATCGCAGTAACGATTGCACCGCCCGTTAAGCGCCGCCGTGGGGGTAGACGGCGCGACAGGGAAAAGAGCAAGGAATACGAGAGCGAAAGCACGAGTCGTGATGTTTTTGGGGAGAGGATGCTGTTGCAACCGATGGGTGAGAAGTGAACGTCGGATACATCGATGCATTGGAGGGCTAGCGCTGCTTGTATAGCCTACGCCCATTTATATAACAGCCATATTGGAATCAAATGGTATTAAGGCTTGTTTTTCAAACATCTACTTACGCTAGCAAGGAAGTATTTGTGTCATGGCATCTATAGATGAAGGGTATACAACATCATCCCATGACGCCCAAGAGCATCATTTTCAATTTCGGAGTGGAAATACCAGATGGCGACGCTCGACGCTACAGAATAAGGTCAGATCATCATCAGGTCCCATGACCTGTAAATCCCAAGTCTAGTTGATCATGACCCACATCCGACAGAAGCCCAGCTGCTGCCCATCAGGCCCTTGGAGGATTTTAGGATCTTGAGCAACAGAACTGACATTGACTGTATATGTAGGTCGAGAAACTTAACATTTTTTCAAACTCGGAACTTGCAGTGCGCAGGATCGTCGGACAAAAAAGGCATATCAATTTCCCTTTTCCAACTCGTCGATCGTGGACTGAAATAGGTAGTCAAATATTCAAAGTTCAGAGAACCCCGCATTTGACTCAAGACATCATGAATTATTATCTTAATATTCTAGATATGTCCCAAGATTTCGAATGAGCTGCGTTCCTGCGGCATCGCCATTTAAATTAACAAACTACTCGAGGCAGGCCCCATTTTCATTGTTCTTCTATTATCTTATCTCAGAGCACAGGCTAAGAAGAGTGAACACTTTAAAAATATATGTCTGCATGCACCCAAGAGTCAATTGCTCCACCAGTGCCCAATCTACTCTGGGTATGCTACTAATAGCACATTGTGTAGTTACGACTTCTTCTAAACTTCAGAAGGCGTAACAAAATTTCGGGTATCTCATTCCTCTCTCAACAAAAAAAACTTCAGCTCACACCAAAGCGTCACCTGAGCGATTCGAACACTCGCGGTCAAAGACCAACCGCTGATCTACTACGAGGGTAGCAGGCGATCCCGTTAACCACTCCGGCAAAGTGACCTGGCGGGCCTTGGGGAAGATTACTTTGCCATTTGTGGGTTTGTACTTTCTTTGTACTAAGTATGTGGGTGAATCAATCATTGAATGTACCTGACGCTTGCCTGGAGGCTGAGAAAATCAATGGAAGAGCTGGAACGCACTTCGACCGACCGGGCATCTGAACTGACACCTGTTTGTGGGGTTAGACTTGGAGTTTGTTTGATATGGGATTATATGAAGTCTGTCTGACGCTCTCCCGGAGACATGCAAGGTAGGCAACAAACGGCGAGCTTCTTGGAATTATCATTCCTTCGTCTTGGCCATTTTTAGAACATTGAATAGGTGCCTGCTTTCATGATGTCTGCTGTGAGGCTATGCATGTACCGGTACCCATTACATACTATGTATATGAGGCCCTATACAATTACACCGACGTCATACATACATGCCACCACCACCCATTGACACAAGCTTCGAAATGCTGATAGATACGAGAATCTCGGGTACATATCACCATGCAGGCTCGGATTCCCAACGTGTAGGGAAATATATGGGGACGCCCCACTTCTCATGCACTGGTAACGCGGCAATGCATACATACAGACATACCCTCTGAGGTCCTCGCAGCTGGAATATTCTATCCGTATACGGTTGTCGGTGCGTGGCCTAAAGCTACTTGTGTAGTCACACACTTTACTTACTTATCGCGATGACGCTCGTGGTCCCTGGGTGGTCAGTACTTAGTAGGAAGGGCGATAAGCAGCCCAGCGGAGGCGAGGCGAGACTGCACCCGTCCACGCAACGGCCCCACGCGCGCGTCCCACCCACACCCCAGGCGATGGCGTATCTCTCCCCACAACGTCACCACGCCACGCCCTCAGATCTCCGTGCCCTTCCTCCTCTCGGAATCACTTCATACACGGGTGTTAATAGTTCTTCGGTAGACGGCTACTGCGCTGATGAATGATAGACGCACGTCGTACCAAGGCTATGCACTGCACGCATTCCAGGCAGACGACAGACCCTGGCGTGTGTGGGGGTGTGTGTGAGTGGGTGGCAATCGAGCATCTGAATGGATGGAAAACAGAAATAACCCGCGAGGATATAAATACCCGCCCACGCCCCGCGTCTCCAGCCAGCCTCCGCCTGGCGCCGTGGGATGTGCCCAGCATCCACCTGACACGCGCGCACGCTCCCGCGCGCGCAGGCCGTCGACGGGCGACGGGCGACGGTGGCCATTTTAAAACGGCGTGGCACTGCCTGTTCAGTGTTTGGGCGCGCGGCCCATTTAAACCCGAGGTGGAAAGATGCGCGGTAGGCGGGATTTTCGCTAGAGCGGCCGGGGTGAGCGTTCCCCGCGTGCGGTGGGCGTCACGGGCGATGCTTCACGTCTCGTGTGTGTGTTCGCCGGTCGGGGTGTCCCCTTGTTGATATCATATATGATACGATTTATCAATAAACGGGCGCCACGCTATCAGCGGACGTGCTCCTGCTTCCTAGTTAATTTCTCGGTGCGTTCCCGTCGCCCGCATTGAATTGCCTTCAAGTTCGAGGCAGTGGGGTGGGTGGGTGTGTGGCGGCGATGCGCATTGAGTCCTGATTTATCCGGCGGTATTTTTGGGGTTTGGAAGTTGAATGTCCTGTGATGCCTGTAATCAATTCATCTCTTCGAAGGGCTGGGGTAGGAGGAATGGGTATGACGGGTTGCGTAAATGTATAGAACGGTTACCCAACGACCAGCGATAGCCGGCGGATGCTAGGGAACAGCGCCTTGTTGATATCAAATTTGTGGAGTCGAATGCGCTCACGCGCTCACCATGAAAGATACTGGCGCGCGCTCCATAAGTGGATTGAGGTGTTGAGGCGGTTGTATAGATAAGCTCGCCGCTGGTCCCTGCTGGCGTGTATTCGAGCCGAAGTTTGGGGGCGTAGGAATAGCTGTCAGAACAGAATCGTCTAGATTGTTAAATGCATTTGGGTACCCAAGTTAATTGATTACATTGGCTTCGCAATCGTCATTGACATGCTACAAGGTTAAGCCACATCCGTAGTGAAAATCATACCCATGGCTATCTTTATCAGACGGGCAGCCCACCAAGCTTCAGAGAAGCGTCCGGAGAAAGCTGCCATATAGGCGCAGAAGATCTGGCATGCATGCAGCGCGCAGCAGGCGTGTCGTTGGTGCACGCAAACGCGATGGAACGCGTGCACGGACATAAGGCAAAGGAAGCAGGGCCACCATGTGCCTCGGGCTGCATCTGATCCCAGGGCACGGCTCGTCCAGCGGGGACATCTGGGACGCGCGAGGCGCGGGGTGACGCAGCGTGCGTGCGTGAGGGAGCGTGATGGCCCGTGACAAGGGGAGGGAAAACGGCCTTTGCGCGCGCTGCATGCTGGGAAGAAAGCCCCGTAAATCCAGCGAAAATCCCTCGCCGAACAGATAGATGCAGATGCACAGCCTTGCTGCGAGGCGAGCAGGCTTGTCAATCGGATCGGGAAGGGGGAGTCAGCAGGTCGGCCTGAGATAGGACATGCGTGCGCCAGCAAGATTGGGGCAGCAAGAAAAAAAAGGGGAAGTCGAGTACATGAGTATTCGCGGGAGAAGAGGAGGGGGTGGCGATGCCCGATGGTAAGCTGCAACCGCTGCCTACTTATTAAGATGACGAAGGAGGGGACAAGGGACGCGGAGGGCGTGGATAAGGCGGTGGCTGGCCGGGGAAAGGCATATTTAAGTTGGAGACGGTATTTCCAATGGGAACGGATACCGGGCGAGAATGCAGAGGCAGAACTAGCGCGACATGAGGCCAGAGTAACACAGGCCCTTCCTCTGGCGAAAAGCGCGCAGAGTTGCACCTGATCGAAGCGCACAAAGCGCTATGAGCCAGGGATACGAGATATTGCAGCAGATAAAACAGCGCAGCAGCAGGGTCTAGTGGGAGCGCGGGGGGCACGCTGGTGGTGGCGGTGGAAAAAGAATACGCGGAGAGAATATATGTTTTCTGCGTTGCAATGTCGGAGAATCTGGGGGTGTGCTTGGCTGTGTTTGCACGTGTTGTGTAGTGGTCTGTGCGAGTATAAGGAAGGCCGGGCCTGTCAACTTGGGACAACACCCTCCTCACATACAGCCACCTCGAACCATGATTAAAGCCACCTCCTCCCCCGTCGCGTTTCCTTCCTCCCAATAACCCAAGTTGCTCTCTTGCTGGCGAGCAATCTCGCCAGCGCCTAGCCGTTCTTCATCATGGTATGTCCTGTGCTGGCAATTTTTTTAGCAACCTGCTCACACCGTATCGCGTCTAGATCATCAGCAGCAAAAAATACGCATGGTATGTTTTTATCAGAATTTTCGGCGTCGTTTCTAATTTTTTATCGCATTTTCTCTAGCGAGACCTGCATCAAAGGTCATCGGTCTTCAGCATGCAAACACACAGATCGTCCTCTCTTTGAAATAAAAAAGAAAGGTCGCCCAGTAACCCAATGTGAACACTGTCGAGAGCTCCGTAAACAGAAACAAGTACATGTCAAATGCGTCTGCGAACAAAAAGATTTCCCTCAGCAAGGTGTGTTGCCCCACACTCTTCCGTTCGTGTTACGGCTGGCTCATAGATAAGATTGCATTTTACGCTTCTCCTTGCTCAGGCTCTAAGCCAGGTTTTGAGAGCGCCGCGTTCCCCACAGGCTTACCGCCAGCCTTGGGGGCGTCGGTCGCATTCCCAAACTCTGCAGATGGCGCCTCGTCGGATTCTGACCCTGGTGGTATGCAGCTCCTTGCCCGGCGACATCTTCCCCGTTAGTCTCCCATGCTGATCTAACACTAGGGGTGCTCAATGGCCACCGCTGCAAGTTGGGAGACCCTTGCACCTGCGTCACGCCGAGATCTAGGATTCGCGCGAGTGATGCCTCGGACTCTCATCCGAGCTCCTCACGCCGCGCTGGTGGTGGCCTTCCTATACCCACCCCAGCTGCGAATATCCTTGAGCGTATCTACGCTCTGCGCCCCATTGTACCCCGTCCGCCATCCCAGGGCCCCTATACTACTGGTGGGCCCCTCCATAACCCCTCTATGGGTGTCCCACACGGTCATGCCAGCCGCCACCATGATGGGTTCACGCCATACGGCTCTCGTCACGGTATGACCCCTCATAGCAGTGTACCTCCTCAGTCTTATGGGGCCCTACATGCCTCTCCCAATCCTACATTTCCTTATAACGAGCAGGTGTACGACCCCTTCCAAATGGAAACCTGGGCATCTGGTCCAGAAAACGGGGGATGGATATGGATAACCTCAGTCTTCCCTCCATGTGTGAGTGCGGCGACGACTGCTCGTGTCCTGGCTGCATCCACCACAGCCGCGCCACTGCCATACCCTCCTCCTCAGCCTATTCCTCATGCAGCAACCCCGCCCACTGCGGGACCTGCTTGGACTGCACCATCATGGCCCTCCCACACTCCGCCATCTTGCCGCCCAACACCGCCTTGTCAATATACGACTCCTCCGAGGCGATCGACAACTGGCTCCGCACGATGTCTGCATCCAACCCCACTGACCAATCCGCTTTCCAGCAAGATTTTCTTTCCTTCCAACAACAGCAGCAGCAGCAACAATCCCCCGCGTGGAACAACAACAACAGCCGCGGCTACCCTTTCCCCGACCCCACTGGCTTGGGTGGGTACAACCCGAACCAGCCCATGATGCCGTTCAACGCCACGACCGAGCCGGGCGCAGGAACGGGCGCGCCCCTCTCCCACGCGCGCCAGCGCTCGCAGCCCGCGGACGACATCCACATCGACCCGCGCCTCCTCCCGCCCTCCTCCCGCCCCAAAGGCGGCCGCAGCGGCGCCGGCGGCGGGGACACGGGCATGCTGCACCCGCCGCCTGCGCCCTTCCTCGCGCTCCCGGACGCGTCCGGCCCCGCCGCGCGCAGCCGCTCGCCCTCGACGTCCTCGCAGTCCAGCCACGGGTACCACGGGCACGCGTCCGACGGGGCGGTGGCGGCGGTGCGGCGTACCGCCCCTCCGGGCGCGTGCAGGGCATGGGCGCGTACGGGCGCGCGGGGGCGGCACCGCCGCTGACGATGAACACGCTGACGATGAACAACGTGAACGTGAACGTGCGCCCGGGGCTGGCGCGCGGCCCGAGCTCGGGCGCGGGGAGCGCGTCGCCGGGCTCCGCGGCGTATGCGCACGGGGGGAGCCCGCCGGGGAGCGCGCATGTGGATGGGGGCGGGGCGCCGGCGGCGGCGGGGGGCGCGGAGGGCGGGCCTTCGTTGGCGGGGCTGCATATTTATTGAGGCGTGGTGAATTTCGGAGCGAGAGCTTCATCTGGGGTGTGCGTTCCGCCCGCCCGTGGTCCGCGTCCATGTGCCCCGCGTTTTTTGTGTGCGCGTTTGTCGCCGTTAGGCGCTGCTGCTGCATTATTCCTTTTCTTTCGTGTTCTGGCGTTGCCTCCCATTCCAAAAAAATCTCCGCTTTCTACGAATGCTCTTACTTTTTGCTAGCTTCTTATCTATTTGAGTGCTTACTCTCGCTTTCTTTCTTTCTTCTTCGCCCGCGTCGTCCGCGTCCTTCCTTCTTGCATAATCCTTCATCTCCCGCCACGCCTCCCTCCCTCTGCCTTCTGAATCGTGCTTCCATCCAGCTTGGCTCACGTTATCGTACATCTGCCTTCCGTTTCGAGAACCGCCCTCTGCTTCGAATTCCCATCTCCATCCGGCGCTGATCTCCCCCTTTTGAGTTCCTTTACTTACTTACTTATACGCCCTTGGGCGTTTTACTTCTTACCGACCGTTCTTGTCCATTCCAATTCCAGCGCGTCGGGCTGGCCGGCCGGCCAGTCAGCCAGCCGTGCGGGTCAGTCCCCAGTTGCGTTGCGTGCACTTTTTTTCTTTCTTCGTGTCCTTCGATGAATCCCGGTCGGTGTGACTTTTGTACAGTAAGATAGAGTAAGTAGATGGCGGAGAGTGGTTGAATTTCGTGGGGTGTTGGTTCGTGTATATATTGTTCGGTGTTGTTTGCAGGTCTCTGAGTGGGTTCGTTGAGGCATGAAATTAATGATCCTGCTGGGTGAGGCACTGTAGAATTTGTGGGCGAGCGCCCGCGACATGTCCTCTGTTTCGCCGGGGTCCGCCGCAGGTGGGTAGTTGTGAGTACCAGCAGGATGTCCAGGTTCACGCGCGAAACCATCGGAGGTTTATACGACCTGACTAGTTTTGACTGCGTATGTAGTGCTGCATTTTACAGCACCATTCCATTGATATGGTTCAACGCTTTGGCGGCCATGCAACGGATGAACAAATTTAAATGCAGCGCTTGGATGCTGTACGTGGTAAAGTTGTGTGCTGTCTTTAACGTGTATACATATTCTTGTACTTGGATTTCTGCAGATGAGCGCTAGTTACCAACACCGCCCAAGAGGATGACACAGGTGGGAACTGTTCCAAGGCGTTTGAAGCCGTGTCATTCCTTGGGCTTTGCTATCGAGTAGTACGCCATATTTTTCAACACCAACCACACTGCGGCCTTCACACGATGCCTTTATCTGGTAAAAAGATTGACCATGATTCGGACTACGTCGACATCTCTGACATTGGTGAAAATGCTTGTGCATCTTAGATGAAACGAACCACGACTCTAATATCCCAATCTCTGTCAAGAAGGAACCTGAGATCACACCTGGTATGATTCATTCCATTCGCCTTCGCCGTGAGGACGACTTAACTGACTTCAGGCTTGTAGATCAACCATCGCGTGTCCACGCTCATAACCTTGTGCAGGCCATGGAAAGCTTCGTGCGCTCCATTATAGCTGCTCATGCCCCGATGCTCAGTAGGTCGCATTGGCGCACATCTTTCAGTTGGTGATCAATCTCAGGCCGCGCTAGGTACAGATCGAAGTATCTGTGGTGACACAGAAGCGCAGCTTCTCCGTGCACTGGAAGCCTTCATTGGAGCGTGTACTCGCCCAACTGGGATTTCCCAGCTGGATCCAATCGCAAACGAGGACACCGGTGAGTATTGGATTTTCATGTCTCTTTTGCGCATCTGATACTTAGTGTGTTGTACTCGCTTTAGGTGCAGAGTGCTGTGAAGGATCCATCGACAACGAACCAAGGAGAGACTCGAATTTAGTGATTATTCCAACAATATCCGCAAATGAAAGTACGCTTACTACCTTTTCTTGCTCTAATTTTCGAGCTTCAATACCAAGATACTAAAGTCGGCATCGGTGTAGCTACTTCGGAGAAATCGGAACTGCTAACAAGGGTACTGGAGGAAGCACGTCATCGCGTCTTCAATAAAATGCCCCTTCGATTGTTGACGTTCAAACCGGATGGGTCAGAATTTGATCTTATCGACAGGAGCGCCACCTACAGTCATATCTCTACAGCAATGCAGGCTTCTTTCGACGAGGATAAAATGAAATCCGACATTGCCGGTCTGCAGCGAACCTCTACGGGCTATACCACAGAGAGCGCAGAAGACGAAATCACGGCAAGGTTTATATCGCACCACACCAGATACGCCATCTTATCCCATACCTGGCTCCATGATACACCAGGGGAAGTGACGCACGCTGCTTGGAAAACTGGCGCGATCCACAGGAATTCGGCGGGATATCGCAAGCTTGCCAAATTTTGTGAGGTCGCGGCCACAGATTACGGAGTGTCCTTCGGGTGGATGGATACAATTTGCATCGACAAGGAAAGCAGCGCTGAGCTGGACGAATCGATCCGCTCTATGTATAAATGGTACCACGATGCCTCTATTTGTGTCACCTATCTTGCACAAACTATCGCTATTCAGCATATGCGCGATGATTCTTGGTTTACTCGGGGATGGACATTGCAAGAGTTGCTCGCACCGCACTCCATTAAATTCTACAACGCAAAATGGGAGATACTTGTTCCTAGCGAGCAAACTGATACGTCCGACAGATCAATTCAACAGGAGATCCACAAATCGACTGCCATTTCCCCTGATGAGCTCAGCAATTTTCGAAGCTCGCCTCGAAATATCCGTCTACCTAGGAAGATGCGATGGGCAGCAAATCGACGGGTAACGCGCGAGGAAGATATCGCATATTCGCTCATGGGAATCTTCGACGTCAGCATCTCCATCGCGTATGGCGAGGGCTCCGAACGGGCGTTCTTCCGTCCGATGAAGGAGATCTTGAGCACCTTCAAATATGACGTGCTCGACATCGTTGACTGGGCCCAGCCTGGTCCTGCGCCTGAATTTGGACTCTCCGATCCTAGAGGTCGTGTTTCATCTCTCATTCCACTTTCCCCACAACAATATCTCTGGGCACCGAAAGAGATATTCATTTGTTTCCTCCATCTAGGCCAGTCACCCTGACACACCTGGGCTACATCTACGAATGTTGTTACTACCTGCAATATCATCCGATCCGGCCTCAAATCTTCCATTTACTCCCATTGGAGAATATCATGCGACTGTTACTGTTGATGCGGGTATTCAGACTCCCGCCATCCGTGGCGTCAATTTCCAACTACTTATAACCTCTTGGACAAAGACGTTTCCGGATCTAATGGCTGGGACAGAACCGTGACTCGATTTCAGATGATCTTCGGAATACTGAATTTCACTGAAACTGATGACTTGATTTTTTTGCCTCCTACACACCCTTGTTTTGCAGTATGCATATTTTCCTCGCAAGATTTAGCAAGGCCTAGAGACAACCCATACCAAACCGTACAGTTGACTAAAATTCAAACCGCGCAGGCTGTTGTCTTTCATCTCGAACGGACTACTCCCGGTGTACTGTTCAAAATTCCAAAAACACAGTTACACGAACATGTAATGCGGCTGGTTACTACCTATTTGTAAAAGTAGTTTTACAGTAATTATAGGCCTCAGATAGTTTGATATACTAAAGTAAAGTAAGCTTTTAATTGAGACCCTAACCATCTTGTAGAATCCAATGACGCCGATTGAGATGCGCGGTTAAGTATGGCTCAGGACCCCACGGGGAAACGTCTGAGTATGATGCCAAATGATGACACCGTCGATTCAAACGCGCGGGTGGACGATACCGCGGCCACTCGTCGTTTCGTCCCCATGGCACAGTTCTCTGCCGTCTCACTGTTGCAGGCGGACGGCATTGTGGATAAGGGGTGGGATGAGTATTACCTTGCAAATAAAATGGGTTTCCCTTGCCAATGCGAATGAGGTGCGTAGCGCTTTAAATAAAAGTGATGCATAAAACTATGTACCACTTGGTTAAATAGTTACATATTTGAATAAAAATTTCGACTCCATATATCTTATTAAATACGTAAGTCGGAACATGGCTGACTTGTTTATTTGCCCTGCTTGAAGGTGATCAAAACGTTTGTGCAGGCAAAGCGTCGTATGTTGGGCAAAGATCGTCCCAGGCAGCTAGAGTTAACGATTTCAGAAATCAGAATACCCACAAGGCAGAAAAGACAAATCAATACATACCCGAAGGTACCAATGTCGCAGTGGTGTTGACATCCTCGGCCATTACAACCGCGAGACCACTATATGCGAAGGAAAGTTCAAGTTGTGCAAATCATAAGCCATGAGACAACTCACAGGTTAAGATGCCAATCAATATGGCTAAGGATAGGTGGTTAATACAAGTAGAATATATCGCGGGAATCAATGGAATACGAACCAGTGCAGAATCCATGGACCAGAGTTATCCGTTGTGAACCGAATCGTCGTGTTATCGCCAGTCACACCAATACTGACGACATCACGTTGAACGGGATCGACGTAGTTATAGACAGTGCTTCCCGCACTTCGGACAACGGAAAATGCATGCTAAAATAAGAACAGTTAGGGTATAATTGCCCAAAGATTGAGTAGAGCTTACGCCGTGAAGATGGATAGGATGCTAAAGATCATTTTTTTGCCGTCAGCATATGTGGATGTTCAAGAGAATGCAGGGCGCTTACAGGACTACCAATCGCTCCTCCTGGCATAGAAATTTCGATGACTTTATTGGGTGGCAAAACATAGACTGAGCCACTGGGGAGCAAATCCGTCGCCGTCATTGCGCCACTCATGATTTGAAGAAGAACAGGAACCGAAGGAGGAACGAAGGTAGCATTGTTGACCGTGAACAACAGATTCGTCAAATCGAATTCGATGTCCAAATTGATGTTAACATCGGCGGCACCAAGGGTGGCCACTCCAGGGGCGGCAGCATTGGTCAAGGGATGGAGGTTAGTCTCGACCATGGGGTTTGAGGCGGTGGAATTGGTTGTGGGGTCAGCATCTGCAGCACCAAAGTATTGTAGGATTGCTGAATTGATCCCACCGTCAAAATCAGTGTTACCAGCACTAGGATTTGCACGGATCCAGTAGTTGTCGATAGCTTCAGTGGTGTTCAAAACGAATGAATACCTCTGGCCAGCATAGATTTCGATAGAATCGACGACGAGGGGTTGAGTGTTGATACCGTCGACCTCGATGATAGTCTTGAGTAAAGAGTGGCGTCAGACCACGTAGAATTTACAATTAAAAAATTACGCACAAAAGAGTGTCCGTCGATAGAAAAGTTGAAGAAGGGATCACAAGAAAGAGACACCAAGCGGAATCGATAGCGCTTGTTCGGAAGGACTGTGATTACGTGAGCGGCACTGTTGGTCCGCCGACATATCGGCCAATGCCGTTGATCAAGGTCGCGTCCGCCGTTGGTACAAGACCTGCCGAGGGCGCTACGGTATGGTACCTACAGTTATGAAGGTAAGTAACGGATTCATATGACGAAAAGGGTCTCACGTACCAATCAGCCAGCGTAATAACGGTGGTATCTATGGTAGGAGAAGGAGGCAAGCATGAACACTCGTGCATTGATCCAGATTAAGACAGGCGCTAATCGCATTACTTACCATCGTCAAAATCATACCTAAAGAGAATAATTAGATTGAAACCAATATAAACGGTGCGATTACTTACAGGCTTCGGTTGGGGTCATCATTGTCGTAGATGACCAAAGGACCTCGGAGGCCGTCGCAGTATTGTGTCGCTGTGGGAACGCAAATGTAGTGAGATTTCGAATGGCCATAGAGGAGAAACAGCTTACAGTGATGAGAGTGGTACCAGAATGTGCCCGCCTGATCCGGGACGCTGAACTGGTACAAAAAAGAATGGCCGGGCGAGATAGGGCATTGGTTGACGCCCACAGGACCGTCAGCCCAGTTGGTACCTTCTTGGAACAGTCCATGCCAATGCTGTGTATTTATATTGAGCAAATAGTATCGTCTGAATGGGACAATAACTATATGAAAGACATACAATACTTGTGCTTGTCAACATGGTGGTATCAGTGAGCTCGTCGATGACATTCAAACCGAATGTGTCTCCCTGACGTGGGGTTCGGTGAGTCTCTATTAGAAAATATAAAGGCGAGCATACCTTGAAGCCAGTAATTAGTGGGCCCGGAAAGGTGACATTATCTGCAGTTGGTCCAGCTAGTACAGTTCTAGATGCAAGGTTGCAGCATTAGATATAAAGATTATGCCGTCCTGAATAAGAAACTTACGAGCGATTGAAGCCATCGGGAAGAATATACTTGTTCTCGATATAGAGATTGGAGCTGGGTCCTATAGCGCCGTAAGCGCCCACAAAGATAGAAATGCTGACGAGCACTGTGAGATAACGCATGATTTCTCTGGAGCTACCAAATATTAGAGTTAGTTTGAATACTGTGTCGTCTTCTTTGCTCTCCTATATATACTGTACCGTCTTCAAATGGTCTGTCACCGGTGTTACGGCACTGCCATTTTTTATTCCGTTGTTTGTTCTGCGGAATGGTCGTTTCTGACCGAATAGGAAGAACGAAATTAGCAAAGATCTTCGTGTTGCGATCGTATTTTACTTAATAATAGTTACGGAGAACCTTTGGCTCCAATAAGCTTTGATTGTTCTGATGAAGAGTTGTTTTTGCGATGACACGGAAGAAGCTTCTTTTGATTTTCGGCGCCCAGGCCATCCATCCGCAGTTGCGCACATTTTAATCTGAAAGTGTCAAATGGGCATAGTCAAGATTCAAGTGCGACTCACGAATTAGGCATGGCCGCCGATGAGTGTAGGTTATAAACGAGGACAGAATTTTATGTCGCTAAAGCACAAACAATTCCCTCCTGACTACCACTATGCAACTCAAAGTCCTTATTTTTTTCGCAACTCAAATTGTGGCTACCTTTGCGGTCAGTATTTTCGCTGAGGAATTCCAATGCTTCGACATACTGATTCAGTCTTAGCTGGCCGCCAGAGATACTGTCCATACTGGGAAGAAGATCTATCACACCGTTATTAACGAGTCCCCGTATCTCGTTGATAGAACCTCTACGGTTGTTTGGACGTGAGTAGAGCTCGAAGGTATCACGGAGCCATTACTTACTACGTCACCCACGATAGCGAGAGTGCAAGTATTACCACCTCCTTGCCCACCGCTGCCCCAACTCCCACGATCGGATATTAATCGAGGGGAATAATGCCTCGTGAGCACGCTAGCTTATATAGTCGTCTTGAAGGAGATGGCTGAACTTCTGAACTGTAGGCGACTACAGCCAATTTGGCTCAAGTCCATCAAGCGCGCGTGTTGTCTATTTTTAGTACTTGCTTTGAGATGTGTACATAGTACTTAGGATTGTAATCTGATTATTGAATATCGCCATATACAAATACGAAATTACCAATAAGATACCAATTGACCCTGGTTTTACAATGATTAGGCTTAATGAAAATCGATAAGTCTGTCTGCGTCTTCTGGAAGCATCAACTTGAACCTTCAAAAGATATTCTAAATTGCTAGAAATGTACTCTAAGGCAACTTTAAGGGGTCAAATACACGCATCCGAGGATCGCTGTTGTGCGCTAGTGCGCACGAGCTTAACATCAATACAAATACGGACATGACAGATAGAAATTGTCCAACACAACATGAAGATTGTTGTCACTAATCATTGACAACGGTGCACGTATTGACGAGTATGCGACGAGTATGCGCAGCTCGACGCCAGGAGCAAGATGTAAAGATGGAGTATTGGTAAAAGGAAGATTCGGACCCGAGTCTCAATCGCTACAGACACCTTCGAAAGCTTAACACCAGGATATAATTAACTGACAAAAGGAACCGCAATGCGGCAAGTCGCACGAAAGCTGTGAAAGCGAAGAACGCATGCGCAGTCAAACCGATCATGGAACATGGGTACGACAGTGCCTAACAGCTGCGGATAATGTCGAGGCGCACAGTCTTAACCTTTAAAGTGCGGTGTATCGCTGTCCGTTGACTGGTTCGGATTTATGAGGCCTGTACTGAAGAGAGACTCGGAGATTCGTGAATAGCGGATTGGCACATACACGAATATCGTAAATAAAACTGAATTTCCCGTGCTTGAAATTCCTGATACACATTCATGTGGCAAAGGCTTTCGTAGGCTCTGACGAACTCCCATAGCCCCGACAGTCGGCAGCTGCGGATTTTACGTCATAAACCACAATTCCAGACTTTGTAACTACTTACCTTTGCCTTTCAGAAAGATCTGATGTTTCAGACAATGAGAAGCGACCTGGAGAGGTACTGACATGTATCCAAATGTGAGATAATTTCTATAGAAATGAAGTCTTAGAAACCATGCTGACGCGACTCGAATCGCCGAGCAAAATAGTGCTTGCGTCAACAGCCATTCCAATCTCCCTATGAACTCCAATGTATGACAGGGATCAAATGACCGTACTAGTAGTATGCAAATCGCGAATGTTTAATAGAGCCAAATACGGTGGCATCATGTATGGCGCTGCGATTAGTGCTCAATGGACGATGCTGAGATTTTAGTATCTAGTGGGGACATGAGATGTCTTTGTGCGGTATGTCCAAAAGCTAGTCAGAGCCTATCAGCGCTTAAAAGTTTCGGGGGTTAAGCACGAGTACATATCAAGGAAAGATGGCAAACCCAAGTAAAAGTAAGAAAATAAATATTGAGATCCGTAGATCTACCACTCCGGGAAAGCGTGTCATCCTTGTGCAGGGGCCATGCTAATCTTCTCTGTATCGTTCCAATTTTTTCGTATGTCACCCCGAAGGGGACATAATGAAGTGCTGAACGCAAAAGCACATCAGCAATGTTTTGTATTTAGTTTGGCCTGCGGTGTGAGCTTGCACAGCCACTCCGATGTGTTCCACTCCGCGCTCGTACTCTTGTGAAATGCGTCAGTTCATTCTGACACATCTACCAGCTTTCCTGCCCAGTCGACTGATATAAACCGTCATGAATGCATGATACTTTCTTAACTGATTCCTTATATATGAATTTGCTAGACCGTTCAGACAGCACTCGCGACACCCTTTGCGAACGAACTTGCAAACTTCGTACTTCTGAAAATGGTACAGGTTCCCTCTTCACCATCATCATCATCATCAACATCTCGCGTCAGAATCGAATTCGCGCCCAAGCCTGGCTTCTGCATCAAGACATCGACTCTAGGAGGCGCCATCCCATCTCCTACGCCTCTTCAGCCACATGCCCAGACTGCAGAAAAGCTTCCTTCGAGCCTAACGTCCGTTCCCGAAGGTCTCAAGGTCTTCGTGAACATAGCATGGGATCCAAAAGCACCACCCTCTCCCAAAGGCAGCGAAGAGGCTATTTTACGTGCACTTGAAGGCGATGACGTGGATGTGGAGGCTGCTGCGGGATTGTACATCCCTGCGATTGTGTCGCCAGCGAGGGAGGATACGGACAAAGGTGCGTTCATGGTCGTTGCCTCCGATTCCTTTTCTATCACTCCACCAGAAACCTCTCCATATTCTTCGTTGCATTCATTGTTTTAGATTGGCTATTGCATGAGAAATTAATCATTACCTTCTTGACACAGCTGGAAATCCATCACTTGTCTTCGATTGTGTATACAACACCACTATCAAGGCGCGCACATTGCACAATCCTGAATTCAGAACATTCCTTATAGGTACGTTCTCGTCACCTAATTTCAAAAACTTCTCATAACGCAAAACAGAACTCAGTATACAACGTATAGAAGCCCAGGCGGGTTTGATTCTCTCGCGAGATATACGTACACCAAATATCTCGAGCAAGGGAAAGCTGGGTCCACGGACGGTGGAGGTCCCCGCCTCGTTGTTCTTGGAGACGCCGTTGGCATCGACTACTTCTTCTGCACCGAAGTTAGATGTGCTTGCTTCCCCCACCGAAACTGCAGATAAGACCGAAATTCAATCGCCATCTATGGAGGTCAATTTACTAAAACAACCCCTCGATCCAAGCGCCTCTACCACCGACGGTGACGATGTGCTCTCTCCACTAGTCCCAGTGAGCGACGCGACGACGTCTCCAGCCCTAGATTGGTCCTGGACAAAAGATGATAATGGGAAGTTGCGAATTGAAATACAACTCCCTGGCTTAGTACGTCCACCTAAAGCGCATCCACTTCCGTTGTTGGCAACTTACGGTTCAAACAGACATCTACGCTCGTCGAAGCAGCCACCCTCGATATAGAGCCGCGCAAACTGCTCATGGTCATCCCGAAATACGGGTCTGTCAACATCGACCTCGATCTTTCTGATGCGGAAATAAGTTCGCAAATACAATTGCTCTCGAAATCGACGTCAGACGAGTCAGTTGAGAAGCGTAGAGACGAGGAGACGATGCGCGTTCTACGACTGAAGCGCGAGCGGGACTTCGATGTCGAGGCTGCCGAAGCGGAGTGGAAGATCGGTACTGGGGTGGTGGTGATACATTTGTAGTATCATTTCTCCATGAACAGATCAAAATCTGACTATTTGAAAACCTTCAATTCTCTGCCTGGTGGCAGAACGGTCAAACAAGTTGACTTATTTCGAGAAAAATATATTGCATAGCTTGTGGGTTCAACGTTCAACACGCAAGCTTGCCCGCTGATTTATCGACTTTACACAGAAGATAACCGTATCCTACAGTAACATTTCGTACTTATCAATCGGAAACATCAAGAAACTATTGCATCGACTTAGAATGAAAGAGTTTGTCCGGCATTGGCAACGACAGAAGCCTCGACGCTGCCGACAGCGAGGAGGCTGTATGAGTAGGGCGCCGTTGTGAATGTACCAACAGGGGCAGTGTTAGCTGCTCCTCCGAAATCATTTCCATGAGCAACGGCGAATCCAGTGTCCGTGTCGTAGAGTGGCTTGGAGGTGCCTGTCCAGACGTTATTCTCGACGAGCAGTTGGGCGCCTAATCGCGAATACATGAGTGGGGCTCAAAAAATGTCTGGGAGGAGTATCATACCATCACGAGTGTTGATGCCGTCGTTGTTGTTCTCGAAGAAGTTGTTGAAAATGTGGCCGTGGCCAAAGCGGAAGGAGGGCGTGCGCGAGTTGAGGTTGGTCCAATAGTTGTTGGCGAGAGTGACGGTGATCGCTACGTCCTCCGCACCATTGCTATCGGAGTGGCCGATAAGACTCGCCTTCCAGTGGTCGTAGAGCTTGCTGTTGGTTACAGTGACTCCAGTGCAGCCATGAGTGATATCCAAGAGGCCATCGTAGCTATATATTACAGAGTGTGTTAATAACGCCCAAAGGTTGCTTATTTTTATAGGGTGAATACTACTTACAAGTCCTGGTAGTCAGAGGCATATTATATCAATTACTATTTCATACAAGAGCATCGATTTACTACTGACCTTGTCATGGTCTCTGTCGCTGGAGAGGTCGGCGTGATCGACCCAAACTTGGGAGGAGGCTTGAATTCCAATGGCGTCTCCGGCTGCGGCTAAGACTTTGGAAATTTTGACGTTGCGGATAATGACGTTGGTGCTGTCGAGGACACGAAGGCCGACACCGACAAGGGCTAAAATTAAAGATCGGTTAACTCCTTTTCTTCCTAGAAAATATTTAGACTAGTACCAGAGCCTGATTTTCCGATGACGGAGGTGTTGTTGCCAACTTTCACAGCAGTATTACCGGTAATGGTGCCTATCGCATGATATTCATTAGAAATGAGTCAAAAAATAATGTACATCCAACAACTACTCACCAGAGATAAGGACTATCTTCTTGCTGGCTCCGCTGACTGCAGAAGTCAAAGCATCCAGGGTAGTGACCGTAGTCGTTGTTCCACCGGAACCGCCAGTCGTGCTGTTCGCGTCCTCTCGTGAGTTGATATATCTATGCACGAAAAAAATATACTAGCCCGCCATTGAGGGTAGCATAACCAAGGGTAGCAACATCAGAGCTCGAAGCTCGCTTCACAAGACCAGCGGTGCCGCCCTAAAAATCTATGAATACAAGGCCAAAGTTTTTTGAAGTAAGTGCATACCAAGACAGCCTGAATCGTGGCAAAAAGCACAAGAGAGGAGATCCACTTCATGGTTGGTTCGAAGACAAGAGAATAAAACTGACTTTACTGAAGAACTGTGGATGGTAGACTCTGATTTTATAGCCTGGACTCGGTGGTCCAAAGCAAAATATCGTTGAGCTTTTTTCGCTAAGCGCTGTATCGGCTCTGCCCGCGGGCCGTTCGGTGAAAGAAAGGACATTTACACCTCTCAGAAGAGCGCCAAGACAAATACTAGCTTGAGCTTGAGGTGGTGTACGATGATAAAATAGCTAGCGAATGTGTACAAACTTATGCATATGCGAAGGCAAGTGAAGATGGCGAAGTGGTCAGGCGGCCCGTTTGATCGCTGTCCTTCCTCAGCCACGGTCACTGCAGTGGCGTTATATTTAGGTGTTCGTCTTGGCATGGAGGAAAACAAACCACTGAGATCTAGATGGCCTGCGCAAGGCGTAAATACATCAATGCTACAAAGTTCTTTACGTGAAGGATCCGATGGTTGATTTAGACAGACAATCGAGAGCGAGAATCTTGCGGCTCCACAAGCTCATGACATTTTAATGCCTTTGCTTGCATTCAACTTGAAGGCCGAAAAAAGCCTTTGCTTCGGTGTTTTGCACTTAACAGGTGGCAAGTCACTAGTAGCTACTCGTCTTTTTGACCAATAAATTATGCTGAAGTGTCTAAGGGCGCGAAACCGCATGTATGGCATTGGTACCATGGTACGGCAAATTGCGTGGCCGCGCTTCTAATCTGAAGTGCAAGAAGTGCTTAGTCGATGGCAAGTCCCACAAGTGCATAGAAAACCGGCCCGACATGTTCACCAAGAGTAAGAAATGAATGTATACTTCAACTTAGCCTAGCGAGAGAGGCAGAAGGTGCTCATGACGGAGGAACACAGTCGGATAATTCACGCCAGACAACGAAGTACTTACACGACTTCAGTAAGTACTTCATCTGAGTCTGTCTTCTCCGTACAATTGCCCTCGTGATCTTCTTCTACGTCTAGTACTTACACGGCCATGTACTCCGTAGGTAGAGCAGCGAGATTTATATTGTCAGTTGCTATCAGTTTGAGAAAGGTTTCTGCTGCCTCCGCTGCCTCGTGGGACTCGCGCATTTGTCTCGGAGTAAACAGATGAATGAATCTTGGCTTTCAGTGTTAATTTGTTCGATGGGAACTGAACAAATATGGATTCCGTGCGTAGAATGATTGAAGGCGGACCGTTAAGTTGTCAAAGTCGCTTCTACAAGACCCGTTCATCCCTTTGATATAACCTTGCAGAGAATGATATCGCGTTCGCAGTTCATGGAGCGAAGGTGGGCATGCGATTTAAGTAGTAAGGCAATGTCTGAAAAACACATGCATTTGGCTAGCAGTAAGTAGTGCTCCTCCACGTTGATCCAATTCTATTGCTTTTATTCGAGTATGTAAATAAATCTCAGAACGGACGGTGACACCTCACCCTAATAAGTGTAATCCGACATCCATAATTCACTCAATCATTCCATAAAAACACGCTCATCCAAAACCTGGACCTCGAGAGTGCGCCGCGGCCGCATACTCCGCCTCACAGACGCCTCCTTGCTCTGCTCTGGCTGCGATGACGGCCCCGCCTGCACTGGCAGCTCGCCTTGTATCTCCGTCGCCGCTGGTGGTGGGTGCCGCTTCGATGGCCCCAGCTCGCCTTGTATCCGCGTCGCCGCTGGTGGCAGGTGCGCTGCGGCTCCGGGAGTCTCCAGCGCTGCGTCAGGGATCGCCTCCTGCGATTTCCGTTTCGGTTTGGTATCAGACGCTATCCGCCGCTTTTTCTTGGGTGCAGGCTTCACTTTGCCCCTGAAATCTGCATCCATGTCTGTTATGGGGATGATACAGATGAACGGACATCGGAAGGGATGGATGTTGGGACTTACGCTTGTCTATAGCCAATCGTCGTTTCTTGCCTGAGGTTGTTTTTGGAGGTGGGACGTCTGGAAGTACAGGCGGGGGCGTCTGCCAATATTTGGCGAGCTCGTCGTCCAATTTGCTGTTCATCTCCTTACGCGCGGCTTCTTTGTCTCGCATGCGCTCGACGGCTATGCAAAATTGAGAACTGTCAAGGGACGAAAGAGACTGGGAGCAGTACCTCGGAAGCTGGTAGACTTTTCGCCTTCAAGGGGGAGAATCGACGGCCCGTACAGCGCTTCCATGCGCTTAATGACATTTTCCACTACCCTACATACAACACGATTACCACCTACGACGCGACGAGAGGAGGGGCCTACACACTTTGGATTGGCGAACTCGGGCGGCGCGCACGCCACGACGACGTCGATGACCGTGCGCCATCCCAGGGGCTCGATGCGGTTCTGCATGCTCGCCGCGCGCGCGGGCACGAGCGACGCCAGCGCGCCGAGGATATGGGCGAGGTAGTCGGCGACGTTCGCCGCGATGTAGGGCACGTAGAAGGGATAGTCGGGGTCCTCCTCGTCGAACTCGAAGTTCCGCGCGGGAAAGACAACGTCGTCGTCGTCTGCGTCGGCAGAGTCGGAGATGGGCACGGGGAATGCAGGAGCCGAGCGCCCTTTCATCACCTGCGCGACGACCACGGCGACCTCGTCCTCGAGAGACCACTCAGGTTTGAGCACGTCGTCTACGCGAACGGGCCAGCGCGTCCAGTGGTCGCGCCGGCGTTGCTTCCCGACACCAGGGTCCACCGCCTTCTGCTTCCCCTTGGCTTTCGCGCTCTTTGCGCTACTGGGCCCCGAGCTACTTGCTCGAGAAAGCGAAACAGAAGGCGATGGACCGTGGTGCGCGCTGGAAGCAAGATCATCCTCTGGTTCCTCCTCATCTAGATCGTCTTCCGAGTTCAGTTCAGCGTCGATGTCTTGTGGTTGCAATTTGAACGGATTTGCTTTGGTGAGGTGTTTCGTC
The DNA here is from genome assembly GCA_014925825.1 of Pholiota molesta. Classification (NCBI taxonomy): domain Eukaryota; kingdom Fungi; phylum Basidiomycota; class Agaricomycetes; order Agaricales; family Strophariaceae; genus Pholiota; species Pholiota molesta. The sequence goes on along the minus strand of JACGCK010000146.1, from coordinate 5,436 downwards.
ACATCCTGGGTGTCCCGAACGCGCAAAGCTCGCAAAAGAGAGGCGTATTCCACGAGTTCGTGGTGCAGCTTGGCTGGGACGCGCTTGGACATGATGGCAGCGAAGATCGTTGGCGGCAGCGCGGAACGCCCGCCGCGGCCGTGCGATCTCGTGGAATTGTGGGAATGCATTTGTAAGAACTATACAGTCATCCAGATAAACGAACCGTGCGCACTCCCCATACTCCAACGTCTCAACCACATTTGACTTCAGGTGCGCTCGCTACCCGTCCTGCTGCGTATTCGTGCGATGTATTGAACGCCCTTTCTCGGTTATATAGACAAATATGAGAGAGAAGTGGAAGAAAAAGAGGTCTCGCAGGCTCAGGCGCAAGCGCAGAAAGATGAGGGCCCGTTCCAGTGAGTCTCTCGCCGCGGCGCATTCTGCACAGCGTGTACTGACGCCCATCGCAGAGTAAACGCGCTCAGGAGTGTAATCCGCGTTCAGCAACACATTTGAAACGCTGGCTTTGGCCAAGCATGGGAAATGAACATCGAAGGACCGCGTCGCCGTTGAAATCTCGTCGTTGCTGGTGTCTCAGAAGTTGTGCCGCGTATTTACAGTGCACCGTTGGTCAGGGTGCATATAGCCTTCGCCATGGGTCAAGTTTGGTTGGGTTACTCTCGAGCCGTCTGTCGTTTAAAACGTCATCACAATGAATAAATAAATTGCTCGCGACGAATCGTGTGATATTTACTATTGAACGGTGTTGACCGATCTTACTGCAACTTGCAAGCGTCGTCAGCAAAGAACATGCGGAATTCAGCTTTCGACTTCGAAATAGCAGAACAGACAATTGACGCTTCCTCAACTTCTTGATTTCCTGACACGAACTTTCGAATGTTGATTGTCTCCAGACGTTGTATGCTGAATGGATGGTTCAACATACGGAAGTATAATTCTAAGAGCGGAGGAAAAGTTCGTTAATTGCTTCGACCTAATGCCTCCTAATGCTGACGGAAATCCTGCATCATGATCTAGATGATCCATCGTAATATTCACCTCAAGAAATGGGAAGGCAGCGCGTCGCCAGAATGCGGGCAAAGACAATAATCGAACCATCCCGAAGGCGTGCTTTGAGGCATTGAGGTATTGAGGCATTGATGCCTGCGGATGTCAGAGAGGTCAAAATGAGAGTGTCCTCATTCAAATTGAAAGGTCTTGATATAATTCAAAATGTTGCTCAAAGGTTTTACGCATTCAGTCAAACTCTCTCAGAGAATGCGCAGAAATGCATCATTTGTTCTATCTGCCATAAGCTCTGTTGACCCAACCCTACTTCTCGTCGGCGATGGATGATTTTCAAACAATGGTTGAATGGTGGGATTTATCGTCGACTTCCATTTTGTGTTAAGCGCCCAAGCTTCATGGGATGTGCCGACGGAGATCGAAACATTTCACTGGTGTGGCTTTCCTCGGAACTTCTTAATGGAAACGTCACAAAACTTTGCTTTCATTATCGACACGATATCGATAAAGGTCCCCGCATTTTCTCGAGAATTAACGCAATGGTCATCATCCACGGCCAGTGGCCTTCCCGCTTGACTTCCGACCATGCCACCTTCTTGGCCCAAACACAATTATCCAACGCATCGGCCCCGCCCTGGGCCCTTTGAACAGTGGCTCATCGGGGACTTCCCACAGTATAAAGCCAGTGCAGAAAGCCTCCAAGGATTCCCCCAGTCGCCTTCTACCCAACTTCGCCACCCAACCACCGCCCACAAATTACACACCATACGCAATCATGGACTCCTTCATCACCGTCACCGTCACCATTACCACCACCACTACTATCGAGGCGCCTGCCGATCAGGAGACGAGCGGAAACAGTGGGAACGCGTACTGCGTCGTGTCTAGGACCGAGGGGATCCCCACTGACCAGGAGACCCAGGGTGGCAGCGGGAACGCTTACTGCGTGGTTGCTTGAGCTCGTACCTCGCAAGGACCAGTTCCACTAATACCCCAACTCAACTACGTGAGTCGTTCGTATTTGATTTGATATTTATCCCGCTCATTACTAGTCTTACTACATAGACAAGTTCGTGTTTATCCGGGCCAGTAAATAATTGTGTTTGGAGCAATGAAATCAAATGAAGCAATGATTCAAAATTAAGAATGTTAGGAATGTCCTTGAAGCTTTGTGAAGTGAGATTATTTTTTTCGGGTTGTGTGGCAATCAGCTTCAGTGCGAGGAGGTTGCATCAAAAACAGTCAAGGGAGTGTCGAAAGCCGGATGTGCCCACTGCATCGACGACGAGCATAATATATCGCCGTTGTGGATGGCGATTGGGTCGGAAGAGTGAACGTCGCCGCTTTGAATCAGGGGCCTGTACGCGCCCAGTCTCGTCCACGCGCCTTAGGCGTGCGTTGCGCCGCCACCTGAAGGCAGATTTACCTTTAGCTTTCGATGTTCCCATATGTGCGCGAACTTAGGAATATTTAGTTGGGACTTGATGTTACAGCATCGTAACCCGTATAATGCTGATATTCGAAGTTCGTCGAGTGCGGCACAGGTGTCAGAAGGATATACAAAGATTCAATTTTAGAATAGGACCGAAGTGCCGGGGATACATTTAGAGTATGGATTCGTTGTAATATTAAGTACATACATGGTCACTTTGATCTGACACAATGAAAGTGTTCAGTTACCAGAATCTATACCGGCATAGAGTGCATCTTCGAATGCTGCAAAACCTCCCACAACGTCAGGATCATTGCAACCACAGGCAAGGCTGATAAACTGAGTCCCAAAAACAGCAGCAATTCCGGTCGTAGGATCGATGAAGAAGTGTGTCCCTGCCCATCCGGACCCTACATCAAGTTCAAAAATCATGTTAATAAAAGCTCAAGAAACTTTGAGCATGGGAACGTACAGCATCCAGAACCCTTCCTGCGACGGTTCGGCCAGTCATTCGTTGTAACAGCAAAGGCGTTAGACCATTGGACAGAGAGCCCGGGGAATACGGGCCCCAGCATAGCATCCAAGCTTTTTACGCCGTCTTCGTTCAGAGCGCCAATGAACATGCTTTCCACGGTCTCTCGCTTGAGGATCGGGTCAGTCGCTTTCCCGCCTGATGAATTGAATTAATGATGGTTCATGTGCTTATTTATGACTAGTTCTGAGTACTGAGTACTCACCAAGGATCTGAAGGATGTGTTGCAAAAGCTTAAGATAATCGCGCAGGGAAACGTATAATCCAACACCCCCAAGATGACGCGAGACTGTAAAAACGATCAAGAATTTGGAAATAAAAGATATGTAACGAGATTCATACTTTTGCTTGGATCCCGCTCTATGATCGTTGTCCCGGGCTGGTTGTTATAGATATGAAATTGTCCGTCCTCGGTTCGCAAGTTTAATCCAAGAAGTTTCTCTTTCAAATCCGGGGTAAGATAGAAGGAAGCCTTCATTCCCAAACGTTTGAACACATTTTCTTGCCTGTCCGTTGTTGTTCAATCTACGTCTTCATTTGGAGGGAAATGATTGGTGCTTACAGGTACTCTTCAAAGGTCTTTCCGCTAATTTTTTCGACGATGAGACCGAGGACATCCGATCCGAAACCGTATATGACTGTGTAAGAAAGATAGTGAATATACTGTCCATACAACAATGGTAGCGAACCGGCCAAAGGGGCGCACAATTAGTTCCTGGTTCAAAGCCGAGCGGAATTCCGGGGTATTTGCCCTTTCGTACATGCAAAGAATCGTCAGACCCCTTAATCCAGTAATTCAAGAGATGAATCGATAGTGACCCACCTTCACTAGTGAGAAAAACTCCGAATGCGGGTCCTTGAGATCATGATTCCCCGCGTATGAATCGGGTACCTTTAGACCAAAGTCTGGTATCATAGGATAGAATAGTCCACTCGTGAAATTGAGTAGGTGCTTCACTAGGACAACATTCTGTGCAGGCTTGAAAGAAGAATCTGGCGACATGACGTTGTCCAAAACGACCGGATTGGCAAACTGTGGAAAGAATTCAGACACTGGTGTGTCCTCTTTCAATTTCCCCTGTTCTATCAACTGCAGGGCAGAAATCTAAGCATCAAATAGATCAGCACGGCAGGTCGTCGAAACGGGTGGAAAACGGTACATGGGCGATCAGTTTTGTCATACTACAAATCCAGAACACGGTGTCGGGATCGACTTTGCCACTTGCTGGGTCGTCGAGGGTTCTGTATCCACCAGTTCCGAAGTAGATCTCTCCTTCGGCAGTGGTGGCACCTAGGGCGAAGCCAGGGATCTTATGCTCCCCAGCAAGCTTTGCCTTCGATGACGATGACAGATCAGTCGATCATCGTTATTTGAGGAACAAATCAGTGAGAAGTAGGGCCATACGCACAACGACATCGTCCAGAGCTTTTTGTCCACTGATTGTTAGGCGTACCATGTTGGTGCGATTGGAAAGGAAAGACAGTATGCAGTTGGTCTGTTCGGACCTCTGCTCGAGCTCTGCGCCCATTGCTCTTGCTTATATATACGGTCGAGTTCCAACTTCCGGCCCGAGACAAGCCTGTCATCAACGACAGCTGTTGTTGGCTCACCAGACGTTCTCATTCCTGCTTAATCACTGCTGGCTCTAATATCTCCCCGAATTCTAGAATCTGTTGGCAGATGCACTACACCGACATTCGAACGTAATACTAATCATCAGACTCTGAATGCGGTCGACCTTATCGCACGAATTCGTTACATCTGCTTACTCACTTTGAGGGCAAATAAGGTTGATTTGTTAGATCATTGGTTATTTTTTGACCTAATTTCGTGTAAGATCCAATAAATCATTGGTTGAGATGCTATGCAGGTCAAAACTAACCTATTTTGCTCTCACAGCGGTGCTGCACACCTGCTGCATCACTTCTATTGACAAATTACGTTGAAATATGCGGCAGTCAAAGAACCGTATCATGAAGTTGAGTCATCCTTACATGAGGGACATGACCCACCTACATGAACGGATGTAAGCCGGTTGCTCGTTGCATGACGGGTCCTGACCAGCCAAAGTCTGAATCCAACACTCATGCGCTGCTTCAAGGCCAATTCAAGGCATTGGCTAGACTTACACAATGAATTCCAACAAGGCTGTATGCAATTTATGGTCACTAGGGCTCAAATTGACTCATTTACTGAATCTTCTTGTGGACACGCAGCTACACGTATGTTATAAAGATCGAATGCGTACCATTGAAAGATGCAGAAATGGTCGATATGATGGTGAGAATTTGGCGCTGAAATGGTTGATCATGGTCATGAACAGAATATCACTCTTATCAGGCGTGTTCTCTCGGCTATGAATATAAGTAATCGACTATATAGAAGGCGCTGACTTGCGAATAGGTCAATTGCATTCTTTCTTCCCTTTCCAATCGCAGCAAAATGGTACACCTAACAACAAGT